>PVJS01002618.1:38382-82903 GCA_004027185.1 Glis glis
AGAGAGAGAGAGAGAGAGAGAGAGAGACAGACAGACAGTGAGAGAGAGAGAGCTGAGGCTGGTTACGAACCCCGATCCTCCGGTCTCCGCCTCCCAAAGTAGTTGGATTACAAGCATGCGCCACCACGCCTGGCTTTTTTATACTTTTATTGATGCATTACAGTCTTACATCATAATGTAGTTCGTAGCGATAGAGACATACATGCACACAGCACTTGGTGGGTTTTCCCCTGGCTCCCTCCCCAATGCCCCCTCACCATACTGGGTATTGAGATTGACATTGGTATTCTCACATATGTGTATAATGTCAGTGAAAGTGATTCCTTCATTGATCCTCCCTCTCCCTCTCCTCTTCCCCTACACCACCTCCTTGACTCCACTGAAGTTTCTCCTCCATTATCTGAAGTCTCTCTGGTATCCCAATTACTCCCTAGCTTTCGCATATGAGAGAAAACATATGACCCTTCGCTTTCTGTGACTGCTAATCTACCTTAGCATAATGTTTGAACTTCTTGAACAAGAATAATTTTTTATTTTTCATTTTTAAGTATAATTATTTAAAGGTAACATTCTACATTGGATTTTTGCCCGAGGTAATGACATTAAACACCAACTCCCATGTTGTCATCACCTAATTTAATAACCTACATTTGGCACCTACTCCAAAGCAGGAAGAACAAAATACTGAACTCACTGTATTTTATGACAAGATCTCATTTCACTGAAAAATATCAAAAGTTTATATATCAATGCATTAGTCCATTTTCCACTGCTATAACAAAATACCCAAGGCTGAATACTTTCTAAAGAAAGGAGGTTTATTTAGCTTACAGTTTGGGAGGATAAAAACCCAAGATCTGCTTGGCTCTGGTGAGGGCCCCCTGGATTGCCACACAATATGGCATATGGGATCATGGAGGGAAGCATGTGTAAGAGGGAGAGAGAACAAAACAAGAAGCCAATATGGGGGTCAAGGGTCAGGCTGGCTCTTTGATAACAAGCTACACTCATGAGAACTACCTCACTCCATGATACCAGTATTAATCCCTTCCAAAATTGATGCTACCAATGGTAAAATTCCTACTAAGCTCCACCTCTTAAAGTTCCAACACCCTTTAATTTGCCACATGGAGAACACAGTTTCCAACACATGAACCCTTGAGGGACAAACCACAACCAAGCATAGAAGTCAGTGTTTGTTAATCTTTAACATAAACAGGTATTCAGACAGTTATGCCATATATTCAAGAATGTGAAATTTCATATTGTCATTGTCACGGTGTCACTTTTTCAATATATTGTATGTCAGCTTTTGTAGGATTAGGATAGGTGAATAAGTGAAGCCGTGTTAGCTATTGATTTTTTAAGGCAGTTCATCTTTTGTTTAAAAAATGTAAAACTCAAATTAGAACATACACAATACTGACTAAATGTATTTGCTAAAATATTAGTGAGTTTTGCTATGTTCTACAATATGAATGGTTCTAGTATAAAATTTATTTTTTTATTTTTCCTGAGAGAATCTGCTTTGTCAATGGGCCTATAGTTTACTTTTCCCCTTCAAGGGTTGCATGAAATAATCCTTTAAAAATTCCAGAAAATGTAGATACATCACATTTTACTTGCAAGTACTGTTCTATGTGCTATAGGTATTTTTAACTCACTTTACACTTACAAATATGTACATATGCAAATCTTAATATAAATACTCAAATTTTGCTTACTTGGAAACATAGCGTATCCACATGTATACAACTAGACAAAAATACTACATTAGCAATTCATCCATCCATTCATAAAAACATCCTTTCTTCAAAATATTAATCGCCAAGTATTTTTAAGGCAGAATATAGTATTTTGTCCATCTACTAATGAGTTGATTTGAAGTGTCCCTCTCTTCATCGATAATTTAGTCTGGTAATAAAAAGAAAAATAAGCCACTTAGGTACAATGTAGTACTATGATTATATGTGGAGAGCAAGAGTTATGGAATCTTAAAGGAAGGCTCTCTGCCCTGATCTTTGGTCCATGGGCAGTCTTATCAATATAGTCAAGAAATAGTTATCCAGGTATAATTTAAATGAAGGAACATTGGGTACATAAATTAAGACTCCAAATCTCAAAGATTTATACATAGACCCAGCACTAGGGATTGTATAGTAATGTGAGGGTACGTTGGGAATTGAAAATTTGCTGGCAGATTCAGCTGTCTTTTCTTCAAGATATAAAGTTTTGAAATTGTACAAAAGGAAACACTGCAGAAAATGATTGCTGTATTCCCCTGTGTGAAAAATTGGAAAAAAGGAAAAAATTGTCTTGAATAATTTAAAATAAAAAATACTACTAAATGTAGTTATTTTGGGAGCCTGAGATAGAATAGCACTTTCCCCCTCTTATCTTAGTAGTGAGACGATGAAGAAAAGAAGAACAGTCTCAGAGCAGATCTCAATATTATTTGAGGATTTTGTAATATAAATCTTTCATATAAGGATGTCTTGATACCTGCTTCTATCCAGAAAATGCTGCATGAATACACAATCCCCTCCAATGTCCCTGTCCTGAATCTAAAAACCCTTTGCTTGCTAACCCTGGGAATATCAATCATTGAATCTACTGAGCTATCTGCCATTGAGAATATATTGTGAAGGCAGCTTTTATTTCAAGTGATACTATACTTATTCAAGGAAATTAGTATCTACACTGCTTGATGAAGGAAATTAGCATTCTGTAGAAATATGTATACAGCATCTTGGTCATTGGTACAAATTCACCAGATTCATTTCTTCAATAATTGCCTATTAAAATAGTTTAATAATCAGTGTCAGATTAATAAAAACATGTGAAAAATATCTCCAATACATATTTGGTTACATGATTAAAATATAAAAATTAAGGAAATATTCTGTTCCTTTTTAAATTTTTGGATAAAGCTAAAACACTTTAGGGAAAAATGAGACTGATCTTCAAACAACATTTTTGGAAGAACAATTTCTATTTTCTGTGCTATAGTGTAATATAAAGTATTGATATAGCAATGAGAATAGACATTTTCTGTAGATGCTGTAGGACTGACAGATTAGTGGAAATGCATCTATCTATTTTTTCAATATCACGTAATAGCAGAAAAAGAACATTTATGGGATGTCTGTTATTTATCAAGTACTCATAAATTCTTTCACAAAGAAGAGCTCATATACCCACATAAAGCTCAAGCAGCTCAGAGAACCATATTTTAATCATAGCCAACAATAAATGACTCAGATTTGTGACTTTGAGCAAGTCAACTTCTGTCTTCTACCTGTAAATGTAAGTGTAATCATCCCATTTATGTCATAGAGTTATTGATAGGATGAAATAACTAGATGCAAAACTTAGCAGATGTCTGGGCATTTAATAAGTCATCATAAGCATAGCTATTATTAGAAATAATTTTGGTACATTAAAATTATTTAATTTTAAATAAAACCTTCTGTAAGAAGATAATGTTCCATCTAGTTACTGAAAAGTCAATAAAAATTTGCCACTAAAATATAGATCCAACATTGCAAATAAAGCCATTAATCAGGTGTCTTTGATACAGAGGAAATAGACTCCTTCTTGGAGTATAGAGCTTTCATCTAAGAAGCTTCATCTGTCTTCTTTGCTGTGTAGCCTAGGGTTAATCACGTAATCCATTTTGTTTTACTTAAAAATGAAAATGATAACATCTATTCATTTGGAAGATAATAATTCCAAAAGTAGATGCAACACCATGTCCCCCCTTCCAGAGCTTTGCTTCTATTCTTATCAAGAGGGACTCTACTCTCTCCCTTTGAGACAGACAGGCATTTGAAACTACTTGAACAAACAGAATAAGCATGGCTGAGATAGCATGTGAATTCCATGACAGGGTCATCTAGGTTAACAGAGATTCCACCTGGATCTCCCTGTCAGGATTCTTGACCTAACTTTGCTTCCATTCTATGGGGAAGCCAAGCAGACACGTGATAAAGCTTGTCCATGTTCCAGCTGCAATTTCCAGCTCAGGTCACAGCTGCCATCCAGAGTCACCTGCCAGTCATTGAGTGAGTGCCTCCCTTGTTTCTAGTCCCTGCAGTGCCCTGGTCACCTCAGCTGAAGCCTCATGGAGCAGAGTTGAGCTGTCCCCAAAGAGTCCTGCTCAGATTCTAGATTTGTAAGCAGTTTTCCTCACAAGTAAACAGTTGCTTTACTTTTAAGCCAGTAAGTTTTGGGTGGCTTGATGTTTAGTTTTAGGTGTCAACTCGACTAAATTAAAGAATACCTAGAAACCCGGTAAAACATTATATCTGGGTGTGTCTGTGAGGTTCTTTGCAAAAGAGATTGTCCTGTAAGTTGGAGTGGAATGGGGGGGCATTGGGCCTGGAAAGAAGAAAAACAGAAAAGGTGAATGTCGCTACTATCACCTGAGCTTGGATACCTTCTTCCTCTCCTATCCCTGAGCATCGGAAGTCGAGGCTCCCTGGCTTTGCATTCCAAGATTTACACCAGTGCCTCCCCGTCTCTACCCACATCTCTGGTCACTAAACTCAAACTGAGGACTAAAAGTCATACTAGCAGCTTCCTGGAGTGTGAGTCCTTCACATTTGGACTGAGCCACATTACTGGCATCCCCGGGGTCTCCAGTGTGTAGATAACTTGTGGGGGGAATTCCCATCTTCCATAACTGCATGAGCCAATTCCCCCTAACAAATCCCCTCTCATCTATCCATCTTTCTATTTATCCATTTATCTATCTAGCTATCTATGTTCTATTGGTTATGTCTCTCTGGAGAACCCTAATACAAGGAGAGAGTGACATAATAAATAATTGAAATACTCAGTAATTTTCAGGAAGATTCAGGTGTGACATATGAAATGTGCTTTGGAGTTCTGAAGTCCTTTAACCAAAAAAGGGGGGATGGGTATTATCTTTCCTAAAATTCTTCTCTTTAAACACCCTGCAACTGATAATATTTATTTGCTAGAGTATGTTGTATGATAATGAAATATGGGATTTATTTCTAGTTAAACCTATACCTTAAACAAAGTTTCTATCTTGAGAACAAGTGATAGGTAGAATATGTTTTCCAAACCATCCTTTATCACTCTGTAGAAGTCAAATAGCAAGCAGCTGTTGGGTATAGAGTACTTAAATAATCTAGTAAGATACAGCTAAAAGACTATCATTTATCTTCCTTCTTGATATAATTCCTAGGATTCCAGGAAGATTCATTTCATCGGATTTTTGTTCTTCTTCTTATTGTCCTTTTTTCTCTACCAGTCCTAACTCTATATATTACTGTCTCCATCTATTTCTGCCTGCTTACACTCTCACCTTAAATAACAGCGCACAACTTTCCTTGGTATCAGGGGCCATACATTGTTGCATTGTGTTAATTAGGGCAATGCTATCTGATGCAACAAATACTTAAAATATCAGTGGCTTAAGACAATTCATCTTTTCACTCAAATTAGCTATTCAAGAATTGGTTGGGGATCAAATTAGTTCCATCTTACAGCTCTATCATCTTTATTCCACAGCTTGTAGGTCACCCCGGAAAGGGAAAAATCATTCAGGAACTTGAGTGAAAAGTCACTTTATGGGTATGTCTTGAAAGCATTGAATTTCTCTTCTACTTACATATCACTTATTAGAACCCATCAGTCTGATTAACGTAGTCTAATCTATGTCTAAGAGGAAAAGAAAACATCTAACAATTATTGCCATCTACCAGTTCCCCCAGAACACTAAAACCATCTCTTCCTCTTTTAATTTCTCAGAGTTCAATAAATAGCTGTTGAATTGGCTTCCCTTTAGCTTTAACCATTCTATGCATTACCTCCTTCCTTATCATCTATTACAACACTCTTCAGGTGAAACATGTCTGTTTTTAATAAATTAATACATTTTTCTTAGGTATCCTGTATTTTCTTATCTCGGATTCACCATATACCTGCTTCTTCTGCCTTAAACAAGCTTCCTACTTGTGGATATTCTATCCTTCATCAAAGGCACAAAGAAAACGCATTGTAAATGAACATGAAGACCATGTCTTTTCATCTCTGATTATTTTTTGAGAATTCAATAAATATTGTTTAGCTAGTATCAGTTCATCAGCATGTATGCTTCAATCCATCCATTAAAAAACAAGGAATTTTGCTATATTGAAAGGGTAATAGGTTGTGCTTCAAATTCTTATCTGGAAATTATTTCATATAATCAAATTTATTTTACCATATAGAGACACCAGATGGTAAGAAAATAATGAAGTTTCAACATGTCACTACATATGACAGCTCAGTAACAACTTTAGGGCATAAGGATATGTCAGGAAGTGAGTTATCAGCACATGCCCCAGAAGGATTAAGGTAGATGTATGGATAATAACAAAGATTTGACACAGTGTAAATAAACAACCCTACTCCATCCTCTGTATTGAATAATGCTTATGCAATTATCTTGTGTAAAGATTTTAAATACATATTAATATTCATACTTTCATTGGATGTCTTCCCTCCTACTAATTTTTATATCTGGGAATAATATTGAGCTACACGTAAATATAGCTTCTGCACATTAGAATTTCCTATGAACTCAGATGCTATTTTACTTTGAAAAACATCAGATTTTTCAGTTATCTAAGAGTATCTATATTATTTAAAATTATCTTAGCTCTTTAATCATTCTAAAAAATACCATCTGGCTTCAAGTTGCTCAATCCATAACAGTTGAAACAAAAACACCTGCATTTATGACATCTTCTTTACTTTGATTCTCCTGGATCATCAAGACTACAAAACTACATTTGATCATCTGATTGCTTTTTGTTCTAACTTTGTAGTTTTTCCCTCAGAAATTTCCTACTGGCATATCTGCATCTATTTATTTTAATGCATATAATAGTGGCAAATATATAAACAATAACAACAACTTTGACCATGCATTGAATCCATTGCAAAATAGCTTATAGAAAGAGGCAAAATCAATAAAGACAATGTTTTCATGGGGGAAAATGTCAAGAAATCCAGCAATGCAGAGAAAACTGCTCAATGATTATAAAAAAAGCACATACTCATACTATACATACCAGTAGACTTTCAGAAGGCTGAGAGAAGTGGGGTACTGAGGAGTATTCATTTTGGTTCACTAGATTTTGAGGTATATCACCTAAAAACAGACACCATTTGCCAATTGCTGTTAATGTCTATTCTTGAGACAAAAGACATCAGTTCTATCATTTGGTATATACTTGTGGTTCAACTGTTGGTGAAAATAGTTTAAATATAGCCCCTCCTATTCTC
The DNA here is from genome assembly GCA_004027185.1 of Glis glis. Lineage (NCBI taxonomy): Eukaryota > Metazoa > Chordata > Mammalia > Rodentia > Gliridae > Glis > Glis glis. Next base: position 45,685 of record PVJS01002618.1, read on the forward strand.
TCATTTTAAACTATATGAAATTCTAGAAGTCCTGGAATATTTCCAACCTCTGTATGTGTGCCATAATTCCAAGTTTCACACTATAATTCATCTTAAATTGAATGCATTTTTTTGCCATTTTATATTTACTGTCAGGCAAGAAAATCTCTTTTCCAAAAGTTTTCACACTGTATTCCTATAAACATAGTTATAGTCACATTCTCTTTTTAACAGGAAAGCTGACATTAAAAAAAAATTCTTCTTTACCATAGCCCAGCTGTATTTTGGTTCTTTATTTAAGATATTTTTACCTATATTTTTGGTTTTATCTTAAGAATCTGAAATAATTTATGAAGAATGTATACCTGATTGAAACTAAAAAAACAAATGTTAACATCTTGACTATATTTCCTCTAACATGTCTCTTTATTTTTTATTATACACATTAATTTTCATCTGTCTGATGAAGGTCTCCCTTCACAGGTATTTCACTCTGATTTCAACTATATATAACAAATAATACATTATTGCAATTAACATAGTAAAGTGTTCGAGATGTTGTTCCCAAAACTTTGATGTTGGAATTATTTATAGAATAATGTTAAAAAGCTTGTCAATAAATCTGAGCTTCAGTCAAATTGTCCATATGTCTTAATTGGATCAAATAATAATGAAATTAATTTTGCTGATAGTATAGGAATAAAAACCATGCTTTTTTTTCTTTTATTCATTCAAGCATACATTTATAGAGTCAAGGGCTACCTATTAAATGCATAGTGTCATGCATTGGGGATACACTAATAAATGGTAGATGCATAATTTCTGTTTACATGTATCAAATAATCCAAGGATAAAGAATTCTATAAAATAACCAATTATAACTATATAAACTTGGAAAATTGTGATAAAATTAGGCTTTGTGTGGTCGTGGGTGTGTGGTACTGTGGATTGAACCCAGGGCCTTGCACATGCTAGGCAAACACCCTATTATTCAGCTACATCCCTATTTTTTTTTTTTTTGCTTTGGTACTCGGGATTGAGCACAGGCACATTCTACCTCTGAGCTATACTTCCAGTCATTTTTATTTTGTTTTGAAACAGTCTCTCAACGTTGCTCAGGCTGGCCTGGAATTTGGGATGCTCCTGCTTCATCGTCTTGAGTAGCTGGGATTATAGGTGTGTGGCACCATACCTGGCCAAAATTTACATTTTAGTCTAGGGATAACTATAAAATAGTTTTAGGGAACATGCTCTTTAAACTGAATGGATGCATGATGCTAATAACCTAGACTTTTTGAACATGTGTTACTAGTAGCCTCGGTTCTAAGGGCTTTTCCTATGTTAATGACCTTCTGCCTAATTTTTTTGAAGTAGATGTGGTAATTGTCCTTATTTTGTACATGAGGTCATTTGGGCACTGTTAGGTATCAGGGATTATTTGTGTGACTAACATATTCCATTCAAAAGCAATCACTTGTCCCTGACAAGAGAAAGAGTTTGATATTTTCAAGGAACAAAACATGGTAGGAATTCAATGTACAACTAGCACAAATTGTTGAGGCTAGAACTTAGAGAAGCTCATAGTCAATACTAGTGACTTCTTTCCTCTTTTTTCTTTTTCTGCCTACAATAAAAAGTCTATGGAAACTTCTATGAAACAGTGAATTTACAGTGCTAGTATTTTACAGCATAATTCTTCCTGTATAAAGGAAGAATTCTTCCTGTATACTCCAGGTGGAACATAAATTAAAAGAAGGAAAATGAGTACCATAAAAGCTGACTTTGGCTTTTTAAGCATAGAAGACAAAAAAAAAATGGTGTGGATAGATTTTTTTTTTTATTTAGCTAGACTTGAACGGAATACTTCTCATTCTTCACCATGAAGAAAAAACCAAGCACTTAGTAATTTAATAAGATTGACACAGCCAACTTTGTAAGCATGACTTTTTCTCTTTCTCCATTTTTTGGGGGACATCCCAATGTTTAATGATATTTGTACCAGAAACAAATATTGAAAAACAGACTGAAAAGCAATATGGTCTAAATTAGTTAATTTATTATTTCTAAGCAAACTGTGCTCAGTGATAAAAATTAGAACAGTGAGATTGTTGATAAACTTAAGGTTCATTGGTAAAGAACTGGTATTATTATTTACACTGTACATTTATTTTAACATGAAATTTTATTTCTCCTTGACTATTTCTCAAAAGTCACTCCTTCATGCACGTTTCCTCATTTGTGGTATCTTTAGAATGAATCACTTCCTTTGTTCATTCACAGGACATTACTAGCCAGTGTTATATATGTTAAATTTTTATAGTTGTTTATTCACTGGCTAATGCAATTTTTATTTAATATTCCCAAATTTGTTCTACACCAGGATTTTGATGTGACTCACAGAGATATTGAACAAGCTAAATATATAGTATGAGAAAAAATTTAACAAACAAGAAAAAAATCAACATAATAAGCAGGTTGAACCAAAGTAGATTAAGATACTCAGTGTGTGCCCCAAAGTCATATTTAATATTTTGCTTTGTAATTAATTAATTCTCTATTTGTTTCTTCCAGGAGATTCGAATAATATTGAAGATGGGTAGTGTATGTCATATATCTTCATGTTTGGCTCCTAAGAGGTAGCAATAAGTGTTTGTTGAATGCACATTCATATGAATGGAAAAATATGACTACTGATTTCTTAGTCCTAAGACACTCTAGCTGAAGATGGTAAGCCACCATAATTAGGTATTGTGAAATTAGATTAGAATAAGGACATTTAACAGCTCTGTCTATAACTCAAAGCTTTGCAATGGGAAATATAAAAGCAGCCGTGTAACATCTAAATGAATATTATCCATCAGATTTGACATTTATTAAGCAATAGCAGCATGCTGGGCACTGCCGTAAACACAAACTCTTTCCCAGTGAACTTAGATTTATCTGTGTTGGCGTTTTTCCTGAAAAAGACCGATGAAATTGCATGGCAGATGGTAAAAGAATACAGAAAGATGACTTGACTTTTCAGCTTTTATAGGCACTATTTTAAATCAACTACTTTTACTGGGAATCCATCATATTACCTGGACTAAGCATTCTAATTACTGCCCCTCTCCTTGTGAACAGTGAATAGATCAATTCAATTAAGAATCACATACATACATTGATGGTCTTATAGTTACTGAGACCATCATGCTTTTTAAGTCATGCAGAACAGTTGTTCAATTCTTTTTTTTTAACATCATGACCATAGTTCACTTTCACAGTACCCTGCTAGGCTCAGATGAAGCTGCCTAGCCCATAAGGATTGCGTGGATCAAGCAACTATTGGAGAAAACTGTTTTTTAGGACATGATATTCATAGAAGGATGTTAAAAGACAAAAATGATAATGTAAGTGATTTAAATATCTTAACAATATAATGTGTAAAAAAACATATTTTAAATGAAATATTACATGATTTCTATCTTATAGATGTTAACAGTCATGCATATATTAGTACAGATAAATTTAATAAAGTTTTTGTATTGATAAGATTACTATTATTGAAATTTCTAATTTACATGTAATTTAATATATATATTTCTGAATTTTTGTTAATATTCAGATTTTTAACTTCTTACAATAATCTTAATATAATAATTAAGACATTTTTGTTCAGGTAAATGAATCAGTAGCTGAGTTGCTTAGAAAGAAATAAAATAGGAAAATTATTGGAGGGAACTTGACCTTTCATGTAAGAGGCGAGGTCATGGATTGTTTCTGGAGGTAAGGTCAAAATGATGTGTGAGACCAAAGAGTCCTTTTTTTCTTTTCCTGTCTTCTGTTTCCAACTCCATTCTTCTCTATTCCAAGAGAGAAATTTTGTTTAGTTACCCAGAAGCTTCTCTTTTTCTAAAGCAACATGGCAGGAAATGGTTGCCAGTATTTTTGAAGTCAACATAATCTCCCTTTTGTCAACAAAGAATTGTATTTCTCTTATTCTTCTATTTAGAAAACCACAGACATTATTTTGAAGACCAGGTACTCACTCCTGAACAAGTCAACTGATTAAGTGAAATTATAATGTATTAACATGGTGACTTTTATAGTAACTTTTTACTATGTGAAATGATATTTTCTCCCAAATAGAACTGAAACTGAGCAGAAAAGCCAATATGTGGCTTAACCATTGGTTGAGGAGTCCTTGTTCTGCCTGCGTGGTGACCAACTGTGGAGGATTCTGTTTGAACTGTGTTCACTGAGCTAATGTAGACAGATCTCATGATACTTCATTCCCTTTAGCTTGATGCAGTGTAGACAGCAGGAGTAAAGATGATAAGAAATGAAGAAATTTCTCCTGCATATCCATAACTCTCCCATAGGTAGAGTTAGACTAGCCAGCTTCCATTGGCCCAGTATGGTCCCCTTTGTTAATGATGAAAAAATATATTTGATCCCTTGATATTCTAAGCTTGAATCATTTCTTTGTCATCTGTTAAATTCATCTACTCTTTAATGCTAAGAGCCTTGAAACCCTGTGAATTTCTTACTTCAAAAATCACCTTAAAATGAATATTGTCCTTATTTTAGGTTGAATTAGATATGTTATATATATATATTTTAAAATATATGATATGTGTGGTACATGAAACCTCTGTGCCTGAATTCCCTACCTCTTTTTCAATAATGAAAAAAAAATAATGGGGTTAATGTGAAGATTAAATTTTGTAGCAGAAGAAAAATTGGCTAACAGTTTCATACCTTATCATAAATTAATGTATGTGAACACATATATCTCTCTTCACTCCAAATACAATACCATGTCTGACAAAGCAATCATTATAACATCAGTGATAGCTATTTTAAAGTCTGTGTTGGGTAAATCCAATACCTGTATTGCCTACATGTCTATTTTTGGTAATTTTTCTCCTGTTTTTTCTTTATTGGATTTTATTTTTGGTATATTCTATAGCATTTGCAGACAAAGTACATAAAAACTGCACAGGTTCTGAATGATTCTCTCTGTATAGAGTCTCTTCTAGGGTGGAGTAGAGGCAAATAACTTTGAGCATCAGCACATTTCCATTTACACTTACTAAAATGACACAGTCCTTCAGGAATCTCAACTAGAAGCCCAGGTATCAATCCAAGCCCCTGACTATTAACCAGACCTGAATTTAAATTTTTGAATTTCTAGCGCTATAAGGTTGCTAAAAGTTTCTGCTTAGTTCTTCAGCAACTTGCAACTTCTTTCTATGTGATTTCTCAGCTTCTTACCTCTGGGAAGCTTAAGATTTAGCAAACATTTAAAGAGCAAAATCTTGTGGATTTATAGACACACATTTCTGTTCCTTTTCTTCAGGGTCCTGGCAATTGAGTTCTGATTTAGGTTTTTCTGGTCACAGGAGATTATCAAATGTTCTAGGTTGCTACTTCTGAATTTAAATGCCAATCTCTGAATTATCAAATGTCTTCTGGAAAAAGATTGTGTCAGGTTGAACTCACTCTACCTCCCTCCACTCTTTCAAATGCAGACTGCCTCCATAGTCCTTTGATGCCCTAAAAAATCTGGGGAAAAATTATTTGCTCATTATATATATTTTTGGTTGTTCATAGAGAAGACTGGGTCTGACACAAACTCCTTTGCCATTTCTAGAGACAGACGTTTTCAATATTATGGATCATGTAACATCCAAAGAGGTCACTCATGTGAAACATATTCCCACAGAGCAGAAAATATGCACACTTTTATATGGCTCTATCCACGCCTTGTATCATCAATGGAAATGGTAAGGGATTTCATGGGTTAATTTACTACTGATTAGAAGTTATCATAGTGCAGGCCGCGCATGGTGACGCACCCTTGCACCCTTGTAATCCCAGTATTTTGGGAGGCAGAGACCGGAGGATTCCGGTTCGCGGCCAGCCTCAGTTCTCTCTCTCTCTCTTTGTCTCTCTCTCTCTCTGTCTGTCTCTGTCTCTGTTTCTCACTCTCTCTCTCTCTACTTAGTGAGGCCTTCCGCAACTTCGTGAGACCCGGTTTCAAAATAAAGTATAAAAAATAGGGCCGGGGTGTAGCGCAGAGGTAGAACGCCCCTGGGTTCAATCCCCAGTACTGCAAAAAAACAAACAAAAAAAAGTTATCATAGTGCTTTCAGCATTTATATAAAAGTAGTAGAGCATACAAAGATATTTGGGGATGATAAAATATAATAAAAATTAAAGTATATGTGTCAAGATCAATAAAAAATCAGTGGAGGTTCACATGACATCCTATTAATGGATGAAGATGTATTGTTTTGAATCTTAAACTTATGGAAAAGTTGAAATAAGGAATTTCTCTCTATATGTTGCTATTGATATGCTCAAAGTAAATGCACAACTATAAAACAGAGTATGACACAATACAGTATAATAAATCCTATTTATTTCAAAGTTAAGTGAAAATAAAGATTTCATCCTTTTTGATTTTCTTCTAGTATTAACTTATTAATTTAATTTTCTGATTAAATATATCTAGAAAGCAGAATAGTGATTTAATGTGCAGAGTCAGGGGACAAGTCCGCCTCAAGTGTGATATTTGGAAAGGGATATTTTTAATATTTAGCTAACCTCTTGGGTACACAGCAATATGATCATAAGAAAGTGGAGGACTATTTTAAAAATGGATGGACAACTCAATTTCAATATTGCCTTTAGCATGTACTCAAGTGAATTGATTCATCTTAGGAAGTTTTCTACTGTATTTTGTTATTTTGTTATCTACTTTTCTATTTTAGGGAAATCCCTAAGATATATGCTTTATAGGAAGATTTTTTTTTGAGAGAGAGAGAGAGAGAGAGAGAGAGAGAGAGAGAGACAGCAATGACTTTATAAGGGGAACTCACACTCTCTCCCAGATGGCCGAAAAGCAACGGCTTCACAGGTCCATGGATACACCAAGGTGATGGAGCAGTGCAAATTGAAAACAAACAGCATGAAGCGTATACCTCGTTTTGTGCTTTGAATATTGAGCATTGTAAGTTTTTCTTTTTCTTCTAAGGGAGAGGAAATAGTGAAATGTTACAACATGAACTTGAAGGGCTTTGCTTTGATGGCTTGAATGTTTCGGGGTCTCATAATTCAACTCGGTTATTCCTCTATGATACGGAGAACAAGGCTCGTACAGACAGTGAAGCTGGATTTCAGAATTTCCTACGCACTGTTGAAGCGATACTGAGATTTTCAAATATGCCTATTATTAGACACTAAGATATTTGTCTGATAACTTAGTTTCATTGGCCTCTTTTCATTTCTACAAACAAAACTATTTTTCATTGTTTTAAATTATAAATATAATATGCATATTTCATTCAAAATATTTCTTAATGAGACCACTTATCTAACCATTTTGTTTCCCCCTTTCCATATTTTAGCCCTCCTTCCACTCAGTAGGATATGATCCTAGTAGGTTAAGACCTATTAAGCTTAAAGGCTAACAATGACATGTTACAACATGTATTAAAATATTGAGTAAGCAATTAAGGATATTTTCACTAACATTTTTGCATTACCGGTATCCTTAGCCCATGTTTTTTTTAATCTTCTTGAGTCAAATTTCCTCTTTCACTAAAATAACGCTGACTATATGTAAGTGATGACAGAGATGGAAATATGGTTTGCAATACCAGCCGAAGTAATAACAAAGGACGGTCTTAGCACCATCTCCTCAGAATATTTTTTTATACCTTTCTGACAATCTTGAACATTCATCATGAATTAACATTATTTGGTGCCATTTTTAGAAAATTAATAAGATTACTGTCATTTTTTCTTGACATTTCAATTATTGGCATGTAATATTCCATGAAATTTATACACAAGAAATTTTGTAAACTTCTTTTCCATAAGGTTTATTTATGTAAGATTTTTTAATTTAATAAATTCTATCTAAAGTTTATTTATTGCAATCTATTTACATATAAAATAATAAATATTAAATAAAGATATTTTATTTGCATATAAAATATTTAATGATAAATACATAAAAATAATAAAGTGTGAAAAACATTATTGTGTGGTCCAATGAATTTTTATCTTCTTATTATAAACACCTAACCACTACCCACATCTAGAAAAAGCACGCTTGTGCAGGTTGAACTCGACACAATTCACCTCACCTAAAGTAACTGGTATTTTAACTCACAACATGCAGTCTATACTTTCATGAGTTTTGAAAAATACGTAGGGTCATGTAACAACCATCACATTAAAAACTGTCCAAGGACACCCCAATTCTCTCTCCTGGAGTGCTCAGGACTCCAGGCTGCTTCCTGCCCTTCCCTGGAGGGAGGGCTTTGCCATCACCCCTTTCTCCAGAGCCAGTGGGCTTTCCCTCTCTCTGCCCCAGAGGCTTACCACCTCCATCTGATCCAGTTATGGGTGACTTCATACCATGCCCTGTCCCAAAGCAGAGCAGGCATTATAAGGTTAAAACAGGCTGCTTCCTACTCTTCCCAGCCTGCTGTTTGGACTTCTTCTGTCCTAAGCCTGCTGGGTAGGCATGGCAACAAAGATAAGATGAAGGCCAACACTAAGAAAGTTACAAACCTTAAAACTTAGAAGGCCACAGGCTTGGAAAGAGCTGAAAAAAAATATCCTCTCACATAGATGCTGACAAAGCGGGTCTGTTGGCCTGGGAACTTAGCAACCCAGATAAGGAAGACCAGATAGGGTTTGTCCTTATTTAAGATCCAGGGGTCTAGGGGGACGTCAGCACTCTGCTCCATTGCATTCTCCTCAGAGGTGGGATGCTTCTCTCTCTCTCTCTCTCTCTCCCCCTACTTTGAGACATGGCACATTACCCTTGCTTTTATAATAAATCTTTTTGCCCTGCACTAACTTCCAACTGCTTGTCCTGGCTCTTTATTTCCCAGCCCATGTTATCTATCTGGCTAAGGAAAAGAACTCAACGGTGACCACCGAAACTGTAACACATCCACTGAGGAAAGAGAAGTTTCACCTTTCCCACAGCCACACTTAATCCTCTCTTCCATACGTGGAACACCTGGGGAAAATTTTACAGTCTCCCAAATCCACCTGCCCCCAAACATTTTCTAAGCACCCCATGAAAGTCTGTAGAGCCTGGCAGTGGGTGCAAACTCTCCTGGAAGCTCCTGTGGAGTCTAGACATCCATAGTGTCCCCACTCAACCTCTGCTATTCTTTTAAAATACATGGATTCTTATTTCCTGCTTATATGGCAGCCTGGCTTTTTCCTGTGCTCTGACCCGGGTGAGTCAGTACTTGCACACTCTCTCTGCTTGGAAGCATCTGTCTTTCTTTTGGTTTCAGGCTTACTGATTCCTTCTGTCACCTCTGCTTTTTGACAGGTACATGAAAACTGTGATTTTAAATTATTCAGCTTTTTAGTGTTTGTATAGGCAGCGGCAGTACTTTTTCTACTTTAAGATTTTATCCAAGTTTATATAATCATTTCTGATGGAAGAATTGATCCTATACAACCTACGCAGAAACTCTTGGTCTAGTCTTTTTCCTTGATGTATTTTATTCAATTGCATGACCTGTTTTTACTCCTGAGATCCCAGATGTGGCCAGTGGGGGCCTTTCAACCTCCCTTCTCTTCCCTTATGACTGGCCTCATCACTCCTCAAACCCTTCCCTGCTTTTGAACTCTCATTGTATTTTCCCTTGGCATCCCTGGAACCAGCCATTTCCCCACAACCATCCCAAATCCTAGCTCCTGTTAGTGAAGATTGGTACATCAGAGCCGAAATTTAGGGGCAACTGTCATCATTGCTGTTGAAGTATCACTACTTCCCCAAGGAAAGAGTGAGGTTATGTATGCTTGGTCATCTCTGTTGATATATTTCTATATAGATCTTTACATTTATTTCTATATTTACACATATTTATTTCTACATCTGTATATACTGAAATCTATGCAGTCACACAGATATAAGTAATTCCTATCCAATAAAATGAGGTCTTCTCTTTTCCTCCTGTTTCTCTGGCTCCATCCTTCCATATATTTGCTGCTCCTTCCACCATGCAGATGCCTTCCCAGTCCCCTCCTGGGCTTTGCTTCCAAGCAAAAGTCCACAGCGACTGCCCTCTCTGGGAGAATGCCTCCTTACCCACTGGGCGTTGCCTCTTACTGGGCCCAAGCAGCCTGGCATCTCCTGTGTGGATATCTCCCTTGTTTTGTCTTCCTAAAAGATTTAGGATTTAATGATTATAAAGGATTGGGGTTGGAAGAAGAAAAAGAGAAAGATGTAGATTTTAATGCAAAACAATACAAATTTTCATATCACATTTAAGACAATACAAACTTTAGTTTCAAAGTTAATATAATTTTAATGCATTAAAAATTACTCATCTATTTCCCTGTCAATGAGTAATGTCAATATTTTTAACCTGTACCACATGGGTAGGAAATCAATGGCAATTATTTTCATAATATTTTGACTTCTTTAATTGTGACTGAGGTGGAGAATCTTTTAAACTGGTCATGCATTATTTTCTTCTATAAAGAATGTAGGTATATCTCTGTGTGTGCCATTTTCTCAAGATGAGGGTCTCAAACTTCCACTAACAGTAGAGGAGATGCACTAAATGTCGATAATAAGTGATGTATTATTTTATAATAGAAACAGATAAGCACATAAACTACTTTTGCTATTTTTACTATTAGGACAATAACTTTTAAACTGATTTTACAACTAATAAAATAAGTTTTCAGAAATAAGAGATATCTCACTGTACAGCCGGGCATGGTTGTGCACCCTTGTCATCCCAGTACTTGGGAGAGTGAGACAGGAGGATCACAGGTTCACAGCCAGCCTCAGCTACTTAGTGAGGCCCTCCACAACTTAGTGAGGACCTGTTTCACAATAAAGGATAAAAAATAGGGCTGGAGGTGTAGCTCGGAGGCGGAATGTCCCTGGGTTCAATCTCTAGTACCTCAAAAAAAAAAAAAAAAGAGAGAGAGAGAGAGAGATACCTCACTGTGATGATGGGCCATTAGAAGGAAAAGTATTGATTTTGTTGTTGTTGTTTTAGTTTAGAGAAACATTGTTTGGGTTGTACAAGAAAACTTTAAAATAATTGCAAACAAATATATCCTTCTCTAGTACTTGCTGTAAATGCTCCTCAAATTAGATATATCTTGTCAAAACAAGTTCTATAAAGAGTTTAAGTTGCAAATGTGAATTAAAATACCTACTCCATACTTTAAACTACAAATAATGAGGCTTAACCCATTTTTATGTGCTCTGGTAAAGGATATATGTATTTTTATATATCTCTAAAAGATACTTATGTAATATTCTTGGGAGTTTCTAGAAATATGCCAATTGGTAATTGATTTTGTGAATCATGAAATATCTGGAGTATATTATCCTATTATATAATTAGTAGCTATTAATTATTCTTACTACATGAAGGTCAAGTTCAATAGAAATATGGGTCAATATCTGATCAATTTTATTCTGTGGTGAGGGAAACAAAGATTCATATAACAAAATATGATAAAGAACTTAGTCATAATGGCAGTACCATCTCAATGAACCTTAAAGCCTTAAAATTATTAAAAGTTATGTATCAGTGGGGCATGGTAGCACACATCTGTAATCCCAGTAATTAAGAGGCTGAAACGGGAGGATCACAGGTTCAAGGCCAGCCTCAGCAAAAAAATAAAAACAGCTGAGGGAGTAGCTCAGAGGTAGAGGGTTCAATCTTCAACCCCCCCTCAAAAAGTTACATATCATAATTCACAGTTTTATACTTAATCCTTGCTTTACATATTTATTCAGAACATTTATAGCGTATCTATTATGCTAGATACTATGTATGTGGGATTCAATACAATAGTCCCTTACTTAGGATGTCATATTACATTAAGCTTGAGGGAGATATGGACTTTAAACCAGTGGGGGCTTCAGGAGGGTGGCTCAAGATTAAATATTTACTAAAGGGCAGAATTCAGAATCTAAACCGCACACCCATGCTGATATTTCTTTTGGCTTTTGACAGCAGGAAATCCCTCCTGTTAGTATATCTCTGATATTTTTGGAACATTTAAGTCTATTCAAATATCACCCATCTTGTGAAAAAGTAAAAGTCAAGAAAATAATAGCATTCGACGGGGGTTCGGATGCACAGAGAGAACATGAATTACTTTGTTTGGCTTTAATTCTGCCTTCCCTTCAATGGATTCCTACCAAAATTCAAGCTCCAATTCTGAGAACGAAAAAGAGGGAGGGAGGGAGGGAAAGAGAGAGATGGATTCTCTTAAACTTGAGTGTTGTCATGAATGCAATGTATATGATAGTGTCTGCTCTTAGAGTTGATGATGGAATTAATATATAATGCATAAAAATATCTCATGTAGTGTTTGGGTTAAAGTAAGTGAAGGTGAACAGAATATGCTTCCCCAAAATATCCCACTGTGGCATGAGGATTATTTTAGACTAAAGGTACTTGAAAAGTAGCAGACACAACAGGGACCCTCTGCCCCCCCTGTACTGGGAGAAAAGAAATATCTTTGTCACCTGAGACTAGAGAAAAAGCCCATGTGAAAGATGCCTCTTTATGCCAGAAGAGAAAAAACATTCTTGTTACCAGAGCAAGAAAGTTAGCATGTAGAAAAATCTGTTACAAACAGACCTTGTTAAAATACCTTTCATCTTCCTTTAGCCTCCCTATGAATAGGTTTTAGTTACTTTGCCAATATTACCACATTTTGTGCAACTTCCTATTAAGCATTCAGGTTTTTCACTTTCTTGGGTCTTCATTTTTCTATGGGAGTTCTCGAGCTCATAAAATCTGTCTGATTTCCTCCTATGCCAGTTTAATTTTCAGGCTCAACCAAGTAGGTGCCCTAAGAGGGTGGAGTTTTGAGTGTCCTACATATGTATCCAATGGATATTTTAAAGTCCTGGATATAATTTCAATTCTCAAGGACCAGATGTTTGGCTGTTGAGTTTCTTATACTTCTGCATTGCCTTACACATCCTCAGAGTAAATTCCTATCACCAATGGAACATAAATCTGCCATGTAGTTCATGGAACCCTGGAACAGGTTAAATAACCCGTGTTCTGACACTCTGCTCTATATATAACATCCCTGACCAATGGGCATATGCTGTAGTTGAGCTTGCAGCCAGATAAGAAAATTAATACCTACTTAAAAATTTCTGTTGATTTTGGCCAACTATAGTAATTAGAACAAGATTATTCAATGCTCTGACCACTATTTATACTACCTGGGAATAGTGAAAATTAACCTGCATCTCATCTGTCTGCTTTGACTGCATAGACATGGTTTAAAACTCTTCAATAAATGTCAAACTTATTAAAAATAAAAACAATTACTTCAGAGAGAAGGCTGCATCTACAGCATTTCCGTATAAAGGTCAAAACACGGTCTTGAACTAGGTATCCAGGTAACATCATAATTGAAAAAAAGATACACTAATCAGAAAGCTGCCTAAGGTTTCTGGTTCCTGAACATTAATGAAATTGCCCAGTTGTGAAGTTATGCTAATGACTTGACATGAATTTTTAGTACCATGGTCAGATTTGGCTAATGATGGATTATAAATCACTCTGCTATCTGAGTAGTGAGGCTAGCTCTGTATTATGCTAATGACTCAGATGTTACATTGCAGATGATCAGCGAGACTCATCAGAGACTATTAAAACTGTACAGATGATTGGTAGCAGTTTATTTCAGTGGGCAAACCAGGATTTAAAGCCTGGTCTAGGCGGGTGTCGTGGAGCATGCCTATAATCCCAGTACTCGAGAGGCTGACACAGGAGGATCACAGGTTCAAGGACAGCCTCAGAATTTAGCCAGACCTTGTTTCTAAATAAAAAATAAAATGGGGCTGGGGGTGTAGCTCAGAGGTAGGACACCCCTGGGTTCACTCCTTAGTGACACACACACACACACACACACACACACACACACACACAAACACACACAAAAAACAACCAAACAATTAAAGACTGGTCAACTATCATAAACCAGCTAGTGGCAGATGATTTTACTTCTTTGAAATGTAGGTGTTTTTCTTTTAAGTTGGGGAAATATTGTTTCCTGAAGAGAACAAATTATGATCACATATATGAAAGCAACTTGTATATGGTGGAGTAAGGAATGTTTTAGGATGACGTGATAATTCTTTAAAAATCATTAGATTTTTCAGCATGCATTTAACATTGAGACAAAAAATTATTTAAGATATCTATTGAGATATTGAATAGGAAGGAGAAAAGCTGATTAAGGAAGTTTTCATTGTTTTAGTTCATGTTCTCTGTGATATTTTGGAAAGTGATGTCATGTTAATTTACATTACAAAATTTGTGCCAATTTTATTTTTTATTTGCTCAGTATTTTATTTATTCATTCATTAACATCTATTAAGTATCTCACATGACACTATGTTAAGGGATGTTATATTTTAAATTTTTTATACTTTTATTCATGCATTGTAATTATGCATGATAGTGAGAGGTCCGATGTAATATAGACATATATGCACTTAACAGTTCTATTTTAATAATGCATTAAGGTCATGAAAGTATTCACTAATTTTGCACATTAAATTACAATAAGTGTTTTAGTAAGGATATTTTACAGTTTGAAATTCAAGATGTTTCCAATTTCATAATTACCAAACATTTGTTGAGAATATTCTAGAAACCAAGTTAAGCCAGCCTTCAATATAGAAATTTTTGAAAAAAAATGTTTTATGTACCAACGGTTGAATCCAGGTATGTTCTACCCCTGAGTTACACCCCAACTCTTTTTATTTTGGAACAGGGTCACACTAAGTTGATAAGGCTGGCCTCAAACCTGTGATCCTACTGTCTAACCTTCTGAAGTACTGGGATTATAGGTATATGTGACTGCACCCAGCTTGAAATTATTTTTATAAACCACAGAAGTCAGTAATGTCATGCCATCTTATAGATAAAGAGACTGAAGATCAGAAAGACTGTGCATAGCCTAAAATCTCGTGGCTTTTTGATAGCAGTGATATTTTACCCTTTTTTAAAATTTTAAGGTCAGTACTTTTCTCTTTCATGTTACATTTTATTAATTAGACTTCCATTTAAGTTATTTTGCTATTTTAAAAACTATAGGGATAGAGTCTATAGACATATGAAGGTGAAATTAGTATATAAAAGCATATATACTCAATTATTTCTTGCTTTTAATTCTGGACCCTGTAGCTACATAGGGTTCATTCTTTTGAAAACATCATTAACCTTGAAAACATTATTTATCTTATATACACCTCAGTTTCCTCAGCTTTCTCATAGGATTTCTGTGAATATTAAAACAGTTTACTCATAGAAGGTGTTCAGAACAGAATCCGGCACTGAATAAGATCTTGGCAAATGGTTGCTATTATTACTGACTGATTTTCTGCTACTAACCAGAACACTTACTTTCTACATAACTCTATTTCAAAATTAAGAAAACATGTTGATGAAAAATTACAATTGACCTAATTTATTCAAAATTGATGAAAATGTAATAGTTGACCCATAATTCTATTTGTTATTTTCATGTACTTCAGTATCTAAGTTATTTATTATGACATTTTTCTGCAGCCAATCATTCAGAAAAAAAAAATGTCTCAACAGTTCATCTTGTCTGCTGAGAAAGAATAAAGCAGACCATTGATACACTTGGGGGAAATAGAGCATACCCTATGAAGGAGGGTAGATCGGCAACTCAGCAGTGACAACAAAATGATAATCGTTATCTGTTAATCATTTAGAATGAAATGTCCTTTCAAAATCTGTTGAAGCCATATCAGTTACAATTTATTTTTAACAGACCATTATGTGCCAGACACTAAGGATTTAAATGTATGCTTTCTAGTCGTTACATGAGCTCTGCCTGGGGGAAATGAGCATTTCCATTTTTACAGATGAGGAAACACACTCAGAAATTTTATGTAATTTGGAAGGATGAAGAGCACGAGGATTTCGGTCGGGTACAAACTCTATAGATGCAGTGACCTACTTTAATTCTGTTTTTTTTTCACCTATAAATATCGAACACATAACCTTTGTCTTCTCATTTTTATGATCTGTGAAATTCCTCCTTATGTTTAAATGAGATTATGTGTGATGATGTCCATATTGTTGGACATATGGCAAGCATTCATACATGGTTGCTTTCATCATAATTCAACTAATGCATACATTTTATGTAAGGCTACATTAAAATGAACATTTTTCTGGCTTCAAAGATCACCATAATTAACAGCAATGTATACCTACTCATAGAAGAGGTTGATATTACACATTTTGACCAACCGTTTCTTAAGATTTTATTTCCAAGCTATGAAAGTTATCTGCATAGCTATATATTTGCATCATCGATCGAAATTTAAGAATCTACTAAACAAATATTCTTACTGCCTTAGTTCTCATTGAAAAATATGAGGCTAACCATGAGTTCAAGTGATGGCCTTGGCTCTGTTCTCATGTGAACAGCAGGTGCCCGCAAACCACTTTAGCTTTGTGTTTTTCTTTCTAGAATTCAAATGGCTGGAGAAAGAGCTTCCATTGCAATTTTTGATGTACTATGAAACAGTCTTTTATACAGTGGGTAGACTATTATCCACAGGAGATTAATACATCATAACACCAAATCAAGAATGACATATTCATTTTCACACAAAAAGCATACCAGCAATATTTATCATGAAAAAATGATTGATTTACACTGGGTAGAGCAATTTACATTTTTACCCACATGCAGGCATATGCACGTAAATTTTCAAAATTTAAGTGTAATTATTTTGAAACATATTTTGATGAATAATATTCTAAAAAAGCAAGAGGGAATGCAGCTGTGAGATGTTTTATTTTGTTTTATTAATTAAGGAATTATGAAAATATTCCTCAAGTAAATTTAAGTCAAACGTTTTGAAGAAATCATTTTGTCATCCTCTGGACCTCTGCAGTCTACCATGACTCATGTTAAAATCACTCCATATGTGACATGCCAATACCTTTTTATTTATAGTGCCAAGTCTCCATGATTCCCTCCACCAGTGACTTGAATTCAAAATACTCAGGTAAGTAGAACTCAACAGTTTCGTTTTGGGGAAGTTTGTTCATGTATTATAAAAGATAACAGCTTTGTGAAAGATTTCATATGTCTAAGTCACAGATCTCACCTTTCCAATAATATTCTTCCTCTTGAAAAATCCAGACAGTTCTTTTCCACTCATTGCTAAATTCCATACCTTTTTCGGATAAAATAGTGAACATTGAAAGACTATATAGCAATGATTGAAACTATGCCGTCTTTCTCTGTTTACTAATATTTTCTATTTCCCTTTTCTGGGGTTTTGTTGTTGTTGTTATTTATTTTTTGCAGGTGACAGAGAGATGAAGTACAAATCAGGAATGCACTTTATTTTTCTACACTCAATGAATGCTTCTATATGGTAAGTACTATTTTATGTGTTGAAAATTTCAAAACTTTGCTATCTCTACCCCACATTTTCTATTTGAATTAGTTAATCACAAGGAAAAAAGGAAGAAACAATAAATTTAAAATACATGCGTACTGGTAAGATAAAAATTTACACCAAAATTTATATATATATGAGTTTGCATTGCCTCCAATTAAAAAAAATTCATAATATATAGTGAATGCAAGGAAGGCACAAAATAATGGGAGGACTGAGGGCAGAATGCTCACATTCCTTTGCACACCTGCAAGTGTTCTCAAAATTCAAATAAAGCTGAAGCTATAAAAGGTAAGTGTGCCCATCACACACCAAACAGACCCGCTAGTTTTCTATCATCATACTGTCATCCCAGTGTGGTGGTGTATACCTGTAATATCAATATTTTGGAGGCTCAGACAGGAGGATTGCAGATTGGAAGTCAGGAGCATGCACTGACTTAGAGAGAAGAGGCCCTATTTCAAAATAAATGGATAAATAAATGCATAAATAAATAAATAAATAAATAAGAAGACAACTTGGGGTGTATCTCAGAGGTAGAAGCCCCCTGAGTTTAATCCCCAGTACTACAAAAATTATATTGTCAAGATATTAGTCAAATTTCTAAAATATTTGAAATGATATGACATATTGATTTTTTAATTATCTGGAATCATAACATTTAATTTCGCAGCCTCCCTGACTCCCTCATTTTTAACCTCTTAGTTTTTATTCCAGATTATTTTCTTCTATTCAAAGTATATAAAAAAAACCAAAGTGTACATTAAGAATGCATGAAAAGGTTCCGAAGTAAATATTGAAAAAATAGACAAGACCACATACACTTGGGCTTTATTTATTGTTTCTGATTGAATGATTTTGAAAAACGAATCGTTAGTAAAAACCTAAGTCATTCCACAGCCATGACCAGGAAATTAAGTCATGATACTATTATTGCTTAGTTCATTTGTAAGTTAAAATGCCAGGAAGATTTTCTTATTAAAACTATACCGTTAATAGTAGAGAATTAAAAGGATAAAATATCAAACAACCTTAGCCCAGAACTGAAGGCATTTTGTTCTTGAAAAAGGTATCAATAACTTTGAAGTTTTAATAAATATTATTTTAAATCAAATTAAAAGATGATGTACACATGCACAGTTTAAATAAAGTTTTAATGTTACCAGTGAGCCAGCGAACTCTGTTTATGGAGACATCTCCATGATGAAAGAGGTAACAAATAAAAGGATGAATTTCTAAAATATGTGGTGATGGGTCCTTAAGTCAGTAAACACACTGGATCAATCAGAAAAAAATAAGATGAGAGAAATTTTTCTTGAGTGACTTATTTTTGAATTGCTTAAATATTTAATATACCGATAAAAAATAATATACCAATTAAATACCCTCAAAGTTCCCAGTTAGCACTCCAAATTAAACTTTAAAGAGTTCAACAGGCCGGGCATGGTGGCGCACGCTTGTAATCCCAGTACTTTAGGAGGCTGAGACTGGAGGATCCGGGTTTGCGACCAGCCTCAGCTCTCTTGCTCTGTCTCTCCCTGTCTCTCTCTCTCTCTCTCTCTCTCTCTCTCTCTCCTTAGCGAGGCCCAACTTCGTGAAACCCGGTTTCAAAATAAAGTATAAAAAATAGGCCTGGGGGCGTAGCGTGGAGGTAGAACACCCCTGCGTTCAATCCCCGGTACCACAAAAAAAAAAAAAGAGTTCAACATTCTGATACATATGAGAACACCACATGCTTTATTCTTTCTTTTTTCGTGTTTTACTCTCTCTCACTTTAACATGTTAAAGATTTGATTTGTCCATCAGCAGATGAATGGATGAAGAAAATGTGGTAGATACACATGATGGAATTTTACTCAGCCATAAAGAACAAAATTATGTCATTTGCAGGCATAATGGATGGAATTAGAGAACATAACCCTGAGATCAGCCAGACACCTGTAATCCCAATACCTGGGAGGTTGAGAGAGAAGGATTACAGGTTCAAGGGCACTCTGATTCAAAAGAAAAGACAAGAAGGGATGGAGGTATAGCTCAAAGGGAAAATGTTCCTGGGTTCAATCCCTAGTACCAAAAAAGAAAAAGAGAGAAAATCAAGGGCTGCATATCTTCTTTCATATGTGGAGGCTAGAAAGAAGATAGGAAAGGAATGGAACTTCATGAAAATAAGACGAGAGACCAGTAACAGAGGAAGGGGATTGGAAAATGGAGAAGGGGAAGGAAAAAAAAAGGAAACTTGAGACAGGAAACAGACCAAATAATGTTATGTAAGTATATGAATATATTATTGTTAGTCACACTGGCATACAAGGGAAGGGGTGGGCTGCATGCAGAGGGAGATGGTGTGTGCGTGTATGAATCTCATACAATGTATAACAAGTGTGCCAATAAAAAAATAAAAATTTAAACTTTTTAAAAAAGTAGTTGAGTTACTCAGCTTGTGTGCACATTTTAAATTGTATTTGATATGAACTTATTTAACTACTTGAATATTCTTAAATTATGAACATACTGTAGAATCAGCATTTTATGAAGACTTCCAGTGATAGAAAGATATGCTGGGCTTAATATTGTTCATCTTTGCCTCCAGATTGGCTCCATTCTTTTCTCATTACCCAGGGGCTGGGCAGCTCTTCATGGACTAGCTTTCTGTCCTCTAGCTTCAAGCTAGCCAGGCGCCAACGCACACAGGATCTGAGAAAAGGGAGAATGATCAGTCTATATTTCCCTGCAACATCAATGCAGTTTGGCTGCGATTCTGTACCAAAGACCAAAGCTCCTATCAGGTGGCACTCTCCTGCAGGCACGCTCACTGAGGTACCCTCATAACCCTTCTTCTTCTCCTTTTACACCATGGGGGGTAACTGCTGAACACTGTTCTTAGATCCAGAATGCTTCAGCACTTTGTCTATTAAACCCGCTCGTACCTTTGTAAATTGTTTCCCTTGTCTGAGTTATGTCTTTCCTGCTGGACCCATAAGTAATCCTAGTAAACAAACATTTAACTGCTTATTTGTTTTTTTTTGTTTTCTCCCCTAGTCCTTAACATCCTGATGCAGGATTAAATACAAGATCTTCAGGTACAGATCTTCAGTACAAAGACTCTGATCCACGTGTGTAACTTCATTCTGTAACATTTCCCTGAAAACATCCTTTCTAAATTCCCTCTGGGATGAGCAACAAGGTATTGAAAAGTCACTATATTCTTTTCCAAATCATGTGTCACACATACTTTTCTCTGTGTCTGGACTGAACTTGTCCTTTGCAGTTTTCCTTCCTTCCTTCCTTCCTTCCTTCCTTCCTTCCTTCCTTCCTTCCTTCCTTCCTTCCTTTCTTTCTTTCTTTCTTTCTTTCTTTCTTTCTTTCTTTCTTTCTGGGAGGTTGAAAACAGAGCCATTCTATCTCCAAGCTATACACTCAACCCTTTTATTTATTTATTTATTTATTTATTTATTTTTGTAACAGAGTCTCACTAAGTTTCTTAGGCTGTCTTAAAACCTGGGATCCTGGTCCTAGAAACTGGGATTACATGCTGAGTAGAATTCCATTGTGTGTATTTCCCATAATTTTGTAATCCATTCTTCTGTTGATGGGCACCTAGGTTGGTTCCATAATTTGGCTATTGTGAATTGTGCTGCTATAAACATGGATATGCATATATTACTATAATATTCTGATTTTAGTCCCTTTGTATAGATACTCAGGAGTGGTATAGATGAATCATATGGTGAACCCATTCCCAGTTTTCTTAGGAATCTCCACACTGATCTCCATAGTGGCTGCACTAATTTGCTGTTCCACCGACAGTGTATTAAAATATTCAAAATCAGCTGGGCGTAGTGGTGCACACTTGTAATCCCAGTACTTGGGAGGTTGAGACTGGAGGATCCGGGTTCGCGGCCAGCCTCAGCTACTTAGTGAGGCCTCCGCAACTTCGTGAGACCCGGTTTCAAAATAAAGAATAAAAAATAGGGCTGGGGGTGTAGCTCGAAGATAGAATGCCCCTGGGTTCAATCCCTGGTACTGCAAAAAACAAAAACAAACAAAATATTCAAAATCACCCTTTGTCTCTCGCCATCCTTCTACTCCTATGTTATCCACACAATAAGACTTGATCTAAGATGCTTTTCAGGAACTATTTTACCACACACAATATAATGCAATATTTGAAAGAAGATACTTTCGGGCATTTTTCATTTGGTGGGCAGAAAATCATGGATATATTAACACTAATTGTGCCTTGGAATTTTGCATTGCCACAGGATTTTTGTTTTTTAACCACAACAGACCAAAAAAATTGCTCTGAGATAAATAATTCACTTTAATCTTTTGCTGCCTGGGTGGATGCCCTACTTGTTTTCTGGCTCATTCTAAATGAATTGTGGTTCTTTGTATATTGTTGCACTTGCTATTTCTCTAGCAGCCTCAGAATATATCCAAAAATGTTAACAGGCTGTTCTAGTGGCAGGTGTTTCAGATTTTCTCTGGTTTTCCAAAAATACACCATTAAACTTAGAAATTACTACATATAAGCATGTACATATAACCATGTTTTCATATATTTGTGAGTGGTTAAATGTGCGACATAAACCAAACAATTTTTTTAAATCCCTAGAAGTATGGTGGGTAAAGACATATATACCACAATTCATGTTATTTATTTATTTATTTATTTATTTGTTTGTTTGTTTGTTTTTCTTTGCCCACAATATCACATATTAAACATGGAAATAGTAAAGGAAAAAGAAAGACAGACAGACAAGAGATTTTCAACTTATTTTTGATGGGACACTTTCATGCACATCTTGCTGAAGAGAGCCTAAATGCTGAATATATCTCCTTTAACAAATACAAAAAAAAATAGCTTTTGCTAGAAATTTCCTAAGAATAGGCAGGAATTTGTTATATTTAAGTTTGAAAATTGTGACTGACATTCTCAGTCTAACAGAGAGCAGGAGGAGAACTTTTATCAACCCCTGTAGCTTGAAATTCTGACTTATGTTTCATTCTCTAATTAAAATCCAAGGACCCTAAGGCTGAGCTATATTATGTATAAATTTACTTTAGAAATGAGATGTCTATTTGATGATGTAAATGTCATGGTGAAATTGGAGGACCTTTTTCTCAACATGAAAAATGGGATTAATCTTCAGCACAGAGAGGTCCAAAGTATTTCCAGAGGCTGGACAGAGACTGAAGGGCTAACAACACAGAACCCTTTAGAAAGAAGGCTATATTTAGCTTTCATGTCCTGTTACTATGGGGAGCCAGTCCCCCCCCCAAAAATGCATATTTTTCCCCTGAAGCTCTAGTTAGGAAAAGAGGGAAGCAAATGTTCTGTTAATAATGCATCAGCTACGCTAAAGTCCTCAGCACAGAATCCACTGAAACCAACATGCTCACCAAGTCCATTGCTGTATTTAAACATGTAGTTAGCACTACAGGGCTTGGTTCGTTTAAATAAATTTATTCAGTAAAGTCTTCAAATAGGAAAGGAAAGGAGCACGAGTCATAGAGAAAGTATTTTTAAAATGAAACTCCAAACTTTGGTTTCTAAATTGTTTACTTCTAACTTAGTATCAGAAAAAATGGAATTATTACTTTAAAACAGGAAACTCATTTCTCTTTTTTAAGGATTATCACAAAGATTTTAGCTCTGACTATATATGGAAATAAAAGGGAGTGAGAAAGTCAGAAGTAAAATCGAGAACAAAGACCTTGCATTATAGCCAAAGGAGAAAGTTTGTCAGCACACCTGCACCTGCTTTGTATAATTGCATGAAACTCATTAAAGTCTGCTTTATTCGCTAAGACTGTAAGACTATTAAGAGCCTGAGATATAACTCCTATGCTTACTAATAAAATGGATTGCTCTTTCACCATCTTAATATATTTATTAATTTGCAAATAATATATTAATAAATATATAAATAATAAACAAAAGTTTCTACATATATAGTGATATTTTGTGTATTCATATTCTTCTGGTATTTGAGAATCAAGAAAGAAACAGAAAAGCAAACCATGGAAGAAAAAAATATCATAGATGTTATAATCTAAAGCTCGTGGACATCACCTCATGTGAACATTGCTTGGTCACTCAATCACAAACAATTTATTTGGGCACATGAATCTCACACATAGTGGATGGTCAATAAATATTTACAGGCATGTCTTTGTATCCCAGTCCTGGTTGCAGCATCTTTGTAATGAACTTGACCTTGGCTATTTTACATTAACTGAACTGTCTGGCATATTGTGTCCTACATAGATACCATGACTAGCATTTTTTAGCAATTCCATACTTCCAGAAAAATTTTTATCTACCTTATTATCTTAGGTGACTTGCAGTACTCAGTGAGTTAGCTAACATTATCACCACTTTGCAGAATAAGTCACTGAGAGTCAAAAGAGGTTGATCTACCTGACTGGAGTTATTAAATTCTAAACCCTAGTATCAAATAAAGTGTTTCAGACTATGCATGTTATATTCCTTCTCATATACCATCCATCAAGAAATGGTTATTTAATTAAATTTTTTAGTTATGCTACTTTCTCAAAATTTACCTAATGTAAATTTTGTACAAAGTCATGGAACTTGATGTTACTGCAAGTATATCAATGGTAATGATGGACTTTCTCCATTTAATAATATTAGATTCCAAAGAAAGTATTATCAGGGGTTCACAGGATCCACATTAACAGTATATGTACCCCCTAAACCTGTCCTTGGATACCTACCAGGTTATCTTAATGAACTCATGGGTTGTGATATGATTCACTCATTAGATAGGTCTTATTTCAGCCGGGCACGGTGTCGCACGCTTGTAATCCCAGTACTTTGGGAGGCGGAGACCGGAGGATCTGGGTTCGTGGCCAGCCTCAGCTCTCTCTCTCTCTCTCTGTCTCTCTCTCTCTCTCTCTTTCTACTTAGTGAGGCCTCCGCAATTTCGTGAGACCCGGTTTCAAAATAAAGTATAAAAAATAGGACCGGGGGTATAGCATGGAGGTAGAACACCCCTGGGTGCAATCCCTGGCACCTCAAAAAAAAAAGATAGGTCTTATTTCACCAACATAAATATCAAATATAATAATGAGCTGCTCTTTATGTAGGGTAAAATAATAAAACCAGTAACTTGATGGAGTACCCTATGAAGTCAAAAAGAACTAAAAATAATTTTTAACCCACGTATATCTAAATATGTGAAAGTTATGAAATTGTATGATAACTTTGGGGAAAAGACATCAACACTTTGTATGTGCATTAATATTAATATAGATGTGGAGAGAGGAGTAGAATAGTGGAAGAGAATCTGGGGAGGGAAGGTGAGGGCAAGAAAGGAAGATTGAGGAAATAAATTAGTTCCATTAACAGTTTGGCAATATATAAATATATTACAGGTTTTGCTAGCATGTGTGGGGAGGGAGGAGGGGTGGCAGGATGGGATTGGAGGGAAGTATACCAGGAGCTGTGTGCATGTCTGTTTGGATCACATTGAACCTCACTATGATATATAATTGCAATGAACTAATAAAAGTGTAAAAGCAAAACATCAGCAACAAAAAACAAAGTGAATATCCATTCTTTTTTGTACCCAGATATCATCTGAAAGACCTCATACCTAACTTAATATCAACCAGTGATTGAAATGAGTTTTCTGTCAGTATCTCCAACATAGCCTTATTTTCCTTTACATGACAAAACACAAGTTGAATATTTATATTCTGTTTCTGATATATTCAAATGCACTCCTATAACCTCTAAACCCAAACAAATAAAAACAAAATATCTAATACAAACAGCAACAACAAAAACTACTTAGACGTCTGGGTTACACAAAAAGCAGGGGGATTTTCTTAACAAAGCTGAACCCTAGAAAATGAGAGAATGGCTTAAAATGAGTTGTTCATTCCTTTATGACTTCTAACTAGAATGCAGGAGAGAGTCAGTTCCCCAGTGGGCTGCTGTAATTCAGAAAGAAAACACATAGTTTTTCTGGCCTTAACTGTCAGGTGTCATTATTCAAGGCAACCACAGTCAGAAAGCAAGGGGCTAATCCTGGAAGGAACAAGTCAGAGAAGAACCCCAAATTCTATGTGTAATCTTCTGATGTCTCCGGCAGAAGCCAGAAACATAGGAGCATGGGGAAGACTGCCAAAAACCCTGCAAAAGACAAAAGTACTACGTGTAGATTAAATGCTGATTGAGGCCAATTAATGGAGTCTTAAAAATTATGTCAGACAATGTTATTGTCTTTTGTGAGACAAGTACCAAAACTCTAGAGGAAAAATATAGAATTCAGAGTGTGCACAGTATAATTATAATATAATATAATATAATATAATATAATATAATATAATATAATATAATGTAATGTGATATAATACAATACAAAGCCATTAAGCAAGTTAAGAATCTGGAAAATATGACCGATTCTCAAGCAAACAAACAAAACAACAACAACAAAAAAGAGATCAATAATGAAATGATCCAGATGTTAAAATTTTCAGACTAGGACTTTTACACAGATATTATAAATATACTTGACTTGAAAGAAAGAGAATAAGCTTACAATGAGTAAAAAGAGAGAGATCCCAAACTGACAAGTCAAAATAATGAAAAGATCAAAGTATACATTTTAGAACTGAAAACTTCAATATCTGACATCAAAGATGCACTGAATGTTCTTAGCAAAATGCAGAGTACTTTCAAAAGAGTCATTGAGCAAACCAATATATGAATAGAAAATATTTAATCTGAAGAAAATAGAAGAAAAGAGTGAAAAAGAAATGAGCAGATCTTCTGGGACTGCTTGGATAATAAAAATTAAAAAAAAGATTTTTCATGTGTGACTAGAATCCCAGAGAACTGAGAAGTAATCAGAAAAAAGTTTTCAAAACATTGACCTGAGGTTTTACCCAACTTTGTCAAAGACACAAATTGTAGATTCAGCAGGCTCAGTAAAATTTAAGTAGGATAAATATGAGGGAAAATGTAACTAGGTAATTCAGTCAATGACTAAAAACCAGTGAGAAAAAGAAAAATCTTGAAAGCCGCTAGGGAAGTGGGGGTAGGACCTTATATAGAGGGAGAAAACTGTTTGATGGCCAATGACTTGTAATCCAAAATTATAGAAGTGAGAAAATAGCAACACATTGCTTTAAAGAGCTGAGTGGAATATAGTCCCAACCCATAATTCCGTATCTAGGCAAATACCTTTCAAAAATGAGGATGTGATAGTTTCACACACAAGAAAAATGTGTGAATGAATCATCTGCAGACCTCTACTATGAGAAGTATTAAAAGAAAGTCTTTAGAGTGAAGAGATATGGGAGGATATAAAAATTTTATCCTCAGGAAGTAATGGAGACTATCACAAATGATAAATATCTGAATAAATATTAAAAACTACTGTTACTCCTCAGTTTTAAAATGTGTATGACTATTACATATAACCATACAGCAAAATATTATAACAGTAACTTCTGTATGTGTATATACATATATATATGTATACATCTCCATCTTTATCATCTATCTATCATTATCTCTCTATCTCTCTATCAATCTATCATCTATCTATATGTGATACCTATGGCACAATAGCATAAAGATCAAGGGTCATAAACAGGTACAAGCTGTTTGTGGTTTGAATTTGAAATGAGTCTCAAAGACACATGCATTGAAGACTTGGTCTCCAGCTGGAGGGGTGTGAAAACTTTAGGAGGTAGGACCTAGTTGGAAGATGTAAGTGACTGGGGTGTATCCTTAAAGGGTCTCTCTTGCCCTAAGCCACTCTCTTTCTTTCTTCTCTCTCTGCTTCCTGGCTGCCAAGAGGTATCTTTGTTTTGCCACACCCTTCTACCATGATGTTCTAACTCACTTTAGGTCCAAACGAACAAAGCCAAGTGAACATGAACTGAAACCTCTGAGAATGTGAACTAAAATTTTCTTCTTTAAGTTGCTTTTCTCAGGTATTCTGTTCCAGTGTCATAAAGCTGACTACCACACAAGAATTATGCATTTTACATGGGATTATAAAATGTTAACTGTAAGCAGACTATATAACTTAATATATGTTATCCCTAGAGTAGTCCATAAAACATAAATTCTAGCTATTCAATACATTAATTAAAATGGAATATTAAAAAACCTGAACAATGCAAAGAAGGCAGGAAATTCAAATTGGAAGAAGAAAAAAGCTAATGGGACCAATAGAAAGTAATTAATAATAAGTTAAACCTAAATCCAACTACATTGATAATTAAATTAAATGTTAATAGACCAAGCATTCCAAATAAAATATCATGAAACTCAGAAATGGTTTAAAAATTCAACTCTCAAGTTGTATTTTTATATACAACAAAGATGTATGTTGTTTATAAAGCACATATTGAAGATAAATGGAGAAAATATGTATCATGCAAAGAGTATGCATTAGAAGAAAGAATGAAGTTAGTATTAGACAAAATAGACTTGGGGCAAAATAATTATTGGACATGAGATGGTGCACAAAGCAATCAGAAATCAATATGCAACTAAGAACTATAAAATTGTGAAGCAAAGATTAACAAAATAAAGGATCAAAGATACAATTCCATTAACATTGTTAAAAATTTAACACTTGTTTCTCAGTAATTGATATAAGTAGACAAAAAACCCCAATAATATAGGTGGTCTAAACATTATCCCAATACCATGACATAAATGATACTTATAGAGCAATATATGTATCAACTATATAATACACACATTTTTTAGATATTCATAGGATTGCTGACCCATAAACTATATGCTGACCCATAAAATATTTTCAAAAAATTTCCAAGGATTGGAAACATGTAAAATGGTTTCTATTATCAATAGAATAAAATTACAAATTAAAATTTTTAAAATATATAGGAAAATTATATATTTGGAAATTACATAAAGTATTTACAATCTATGAATCAAAGAAAAATTAACAAAGGAATTAGAAACTGCTGTTAATTAAATGATGAAATATATCTAGTTTTGTGGGGTGCAGCTAAAATGTTGCTTAAAAGAAAATATATGGTTTTAATCTAAAACCAATGACCCAAGATTTCAGAGGGAGGCCTTTATGTAAAGACTAGAAGGATATGAGGTCAGAAAACATGCAGGCTCCAGATGAAGAAGGGCGCCATTTATTCAGCTAAGGAGTTTGAAATTTACACTGAATGCTCTGGCGTGTCATTGCAGTGTTCTAGCAGGGAAGAGGAAGGATAATATTTTTCATTTTAAAAAGATTATTCTGAGAGCAGTGTGAATTATGAATTCATTTTAGAATAGCTTTGAGCAAAGGGAACACAGAGCAAGAAGTCACTGTAATAATCTCTGGACAGAGAGGAGTGGATCCCACTAAGATGCTGTCAATGGAAACTGAGAAGGCACTGATGAATAAATTAGGAGGTGGTAGCTGTAGGATTTGATGATTAATTACATGTTGATGATGAGAAAAGGATGCACTATATTTTGACTTTGATTAAAAAAGAAAATGTAGAGATACCAATGAACCATGGATATAGAAAATAGTTAAAATAGAAGACTCAAAGGAAAATGTTATTAATTTTGAAGGGCATATTGAAGTGCAGTTAAGATAATCAGTTGGCTCATTTTCTGTATTTTTATTTTTTATTCTATTAATTTCTACTGTTATCCTTGTTATTTTCATCATCTTTGCTTGTAAGCAATTCTGAAAACTTTTTCATGTCGGGTGAGTTTTATAGAACAACATATTCGTTTGGTATAGATGAGAAATATAGTAACTTTTTAAGAAATTAGAGGCCAGTTGTAAATGGTGGCCAAATTGTTTCACTTTTGATGATACTGAAGACCTTTCTCTAGTCAAGGAATGCCAAGTAAATGCAATTTCTGTATACAAAACATCAGTGCGCACAGCAAAAGAGGGAATCAGCCACCTATTGGAGAGTTATTCAGTTTTGCTGTATTGAAGATATCAATAATCAGAGCCTTAGTTTATTTATCTTTCCTCAGGTGGTACATTTCCATTTCTGAGATAGATTCTACCTGCCTTGAACATACATTATGTTCTTTTATTTGCATGTCTACTGTAGAAAAAGTCCCTTGGCAACTGATTCAAATCTCAGTGTTTTGGTATTTTATTGATTCTAATTCTGTTTTTATCTAATATACTCTCAATCCCAAAAGAGAAAAAATATATATTTTGTGTTCTCATTAGTTACAAAATCACTTGGTAATTATTTTGAATTGATAAATGCAACATGAGAAAAATGACTATAGAATACTCATCCAAAGTTGTCAAATCTGTTCTGGGAAATAAAAAAGTATAGAAAAGTTTTTTTTTAAAAGCTTAGAAAAAAGTATTCTGCAGAAGTACCTCACATTAGTATATTATATAACTCCCAAATATACATCTTCTTTTAAGCAATGCTTCTGAAGCTCAAACTACTGTGTTCAATGTATGATGGACAACTCTTTGTGAATATTCCATAGGACTTCAACTCAACTTATCAAACATTGAATTTATACATAATATTTTCCCTATTAACCTTCTGCATTCATTTAGCCAAATTTGACACCAAAAAATACTCAGTCATCCAAATCTTGGAATCCATCCTTAAATCCTCCTTCATTCTCACCTTCAATTAACAAGTCCTATTAGGTTTACCTCTAAAATATATCTGAGATTTGTCCACTTCTCTACTTCACTATTAACTATGAAACTACCACAATAGTTTGATTTTTGTCCTTCAAATCTATCCTCTTTTCAAATGCCAGGATTTTCTACTAAGGAAAAAATAATACATACTTACATATTAAAATTTTTCTTTCTTTCTTTTTTTCTTTCCTTTTCTTTTTGAAACAGAATCTTGCTGAGTTGCTGAGGGGTTCCCTATGTTTCTAAGGTTGGCCTTGAACCTGAGATCTTCCTGTGTGAACTCCCTAAATATTGGGATTACAGGTGTGCATCACCATGCCCAGATTATCATTTTCATTTTAAATTATACAACCGTTTTCTAAAGCATAGAAAATAGTCACTCCTGTTAGTTCAAGGAAATACTTCAGGAATAAATAATGGCTAAATAAATAGGCCCAAGTGAAAATTAATGCTAACAGAAAACACTTCCACAATTTGTCCTAACCTAATCATATCAAGGCATGGATCTGAATGCAATCCTTCACTGATGAAACATTTCTTGAGTACCTGACATTAGTGAGGTACTCTGTGT
Source organism: Glis glis (assembly GCA_004027185.1). Lineage (NCBI taxonomy): Eukaryota > Metazoa > Chordata > Mammalia > Rodentia > Gliridae > Glis > Glis glis. The sequence goes on from PVJS01002618.1 coordinate 76,379, forward strand.
AAACTAGAAATATACTTATTCATGATTGTGTGATGCTCACATTATTTATAAAAATCAAGGATTAATTAATTTCAAAAGCTTTGATGTAAGTTCTAAGAATATAAAATAAGTCACTTGCAAATAGAAAATTGGAGGTAATTTTTAACCAGATTAATAAAGAAGTGATATCTTTCAGGACATGGCATTTGATTGGATATCTAAATGTTGAGAAGGAAATAGACGTAAAGACAAGGTCATTAAGCAAATGATCAAGCAACTGAGAAGGCCTGTACCTTAGAATGACTCTGGAACATTTAAAAGGCAGAAATAGGAAACTTGTACTTAGAAAATGGATGAGGAGAGAGTGGTGGGAGATGCACTCTACAGAGTACATCCACATGCATATCATGCCGTCTTTCTGTCCAGAGGAAGTTGGATATTTTAATATTGTGTTTCCAGCTTCCCATCTTTGGTTGAAAGGAAACTGTTTCCTTGTTCCAATGAGTTTTCTTTTTTGTTTTTTTTTTTTTTTACTTTGTGTGTGTGTGTGTGTGTGGGTATGTGTGCTTTACCGGGGATTGAACCTACCTCTGAGCTACACCCCCCAGCCCCATTTTATTTATTTATTTATTTATTTATTTATTTATTTATTTATTTATTTATTTTTGAAACAGGGCCTCCCTAAGTTACTGAGGCTGGCCATGAGGCTGTGATCCTCCTGTCTCAGCCTCCCAAGGACTGGGATTATAGGTGTGTGCCACCACAGCCAGGTAATGAGGTGTTCTTTCTTGTTTGTTTTCACAATTATAATCTGCTATTTAAAATTAAATGGAAAGACAACCCAATCGATTTGTAAGACCTTCTATGTATTTCCCAAGAAGGAACAATTGTATTTTGGGTCATGTTCCCAATCTTCTATCTTTTCCTTGATCTTTTTCTCTCTTATTTCAAATTCCTTTTCCTCTTTCATTATATATCTCTCCATGGCTCTCCAGTATAATCATATTTCTAAAAATATCTGAAAAATAATTTCAACTAAACTATCAATAAATGATTACTAACTATTTAAAGGGCTTCTAATCCTCATATATGTGATTTAATAAAACACTAAAATATAATGTAAGAAGAAACTATTCTGATTGGTAGAAAATCATACATATCTCATAAGCGATGGTGATCTCCAACAATTTTTCTCAGTCTCCTTCTCTCAAAGACTTTAAGGTAATCATGGTAACAGAGCTCATGGCTGATGTGATCATTAAGTTGGTCCATGTTAGCATGGTTCATGACAAATATTAGTGCAACTATTTATTTCTGACGATGTTCATGTATACTATTTCGCATAAGGCTTTCTTTGGACTCTAGTGTAAAGCCATTATCTACAAAGCCTAGATGTTTGTCCTGAGCTGTCTCAAGGAATTAAGTGTTTTTGGGTTTTCAGACATCAATGGAAATGTAGGAGTATCTAAAGTTGACCAAAATCTCTGAATCTTTTTACAGAGCATGATTAACACTTTGACCCCTAGAGTATTCTATTTGATACAACCTAGTATCTAACCAAAAGTCACCTTCTACTTGAAAGAGTCATTGAGTAAATTACTAGGACACAGTGAGATTTGTGAGTCTGAGACTGTGTATGTGCTTAATTCAAGCACAGACATTAAGATTATAAGTCACACTATCCAATGTCAGTGACATGTGTATGCTGCTGAGCCCAGATGTCCTTAGCAATTTGCCAAAATGTCTCTAACTCAGCAGTTTAGATATTTCTTGCTAAGAATACTACTCTCCTTCATATAACAGACCTCTCTCATTTCTCCTTTTTATTTGAACTCCTATGAATAAAGTAGATGTAGAGAAAAAGACATTCACAAATCCCCATGAAGGACAATTACAAGTTAATTGATTTACACATCCCTCATTCAGCATAGAGCTTTCTGAACTACATCTGTGACCGCACCCCAAAGGTCTGCCCAGAATGTAACATGATAAAAAAACTACCGTAAAATATCCAATAAATTGAAAAGGATGGAAAATAAATACTACCTAAAGTAGTTATATTTCTCAAAGACATTTGTATGGAACTCTTTCAAATGTAAAGCAGTTCCATTTTAGACTTGATTACTCCTTCTGGGTGCTAGTAATCATCTGAATAGCAGTTATTGCTTCTTAATAATGACCATTACAGTCTCTTGTTCAGTTCTTCTATTCTCAAACACAATGTTCAGAATGTCAAGGTTGACTGTGCCATGAATAATTCAAAATGATCAGTTCCTGAATTGCAATTCCTGGTCCAGGGGTGGGTTACCATTGAAACTAGTTCACTGAGTAGCTCACCAGAATATGTCTGAAAAGAAGCCAAGATTCTGGGTTTGTTCTTTTTCTTTTTTCTACCAGTGACATTGTGAAAAAGAAAGAAAGATGCTGGGACTCAGAGTAGATGGAGTTTCTTATAGAGAAAAGCTTTCAACCCCTAACAGTGAAAAGCAATGAATGTGATTTTTTTATATAAACAATCCCACTGCAAGATACCCATGCTTTCCTCCCCAGAATTCCTTTTTAGGCAAAATGCCTGGCAGTGTCTCTGTATGACCATTTTCTCAACCAAGGGGTCTGTAGCTAGGGTTCCAGGCTCAGCAACTAAAAAAAGCACTTACTGAAAGAGAAACCATTTCCAATAAAAGCAACAGGACTTCAGTGGACTGGGCCAAACCAATTTCTGTTTTGTATAACCGCTCAGGTTCTAGCAGTTATTTTTTATTTTTTTATTTCCCTAATAGATTGAAAGGCTTCTTTTTACTGCTGAGCTATCGCAATGCAATCCAGTGAAAATAGCCACGTGTCTTTCTGCATAAGCTTGTAATTTCCTTTTCTGTTAAGGTTATTTTGGAAATATAAGAAAGTTATAAACCAAAGAAAACTCCTAGTTCTTTTTTTTTTCCAGACCTTTAATCCTAGTCAGTCTTGTAGCTTTTAACCCAACCGATTCGATAAATTTCAACTGAATAAATTTTATGAAACGTAATACTTAGGGCTTGATTAGGCATAAAATAGGCTCATTAATTTAAACATACGATTTTTCAGAATCAGTTAGGTTAGATTAAAAACAAAAATAAAATACAAACGAGAAAAAACACCATAAAATCAGGTTACTGAGAGGTATCTCCGAATCTGTAACAGAATTCAATTGTGAAGGTCTAGGAAGGCCAAGATGTCCCCTCAACTTAAAAGAACATTGCCCTGAGAAATTTGAACATCATCAGGATTTATTGGGTGGTAACATAGGCGGGGCAGGAGGTGGGTAATTGGGGCTTTGTCTTGGAAAATATATATATATATCTATATAGATATATATATATGTATATATATATCTATATATATATATATAGATATGTCCATGGGGCCCCCTTATCTCCCTCTTCCCTGCTTCCAGTCTCCATCATGTGAAAGAAGTGCCCCTTATTCCTCCATGCACATTGGTGTCACGACCTCCATTTATGTTTTGGAGCTGGCCTTATGGACTGAAACAGTGTGCCCCAATAAATCCTCTTTCCTCTAAATTGTGGTCATCAGGTACTGTGGTTCACAGCAGTGAAAATGCTGATGAAGCAACAACTAATAATGCAGCCATAACGATCATTCTTGTTTTTTAATTGGTGCATTGTAATCCTACATCTTGATGGGTTTCAGGGTGATAGAAGTATGCATGCACACCTTGGTCAATTAACTAGCAAGCCAAGATACTAGAGAGCACAAAGAAGGGATCCTGGCCTGAGAAGAAAGGGAAAGATGGCTCTGTAACAATTAAACATTGTTATTTCAAGAAGAATTTGTTGCACATTGCAATAAGCCCCTAAAAGCTTAAAGCATTTAAGCACCAGAGTAATACTACTTTTAAAGATTGCACCTAGTTTGGTGATAAAGTTTAGGACTATTAGGAGCAAGCAGCTGGTATGTTTATAAGTGAACAGAAAGGACCAAGAGGAGTAAACTATCAAAGACTTTGTTATTGGATCACATGCTCCACTTTTGGAATATTTTTGAAGAGTTACTGTTATGAATGAGTTTAATTCTTCTATACAAATATGCCAGTCAGAAGTAATTTTGTCTAATTATGTTAAGTTCAATGAAATACATCTGAAAATATAAGTATCATTAGGAAGTTAAACTCAATTTTTGTTTATTTCTATTCACTTAACCTTACAATATAGGCTTACTAAAGTAATTATCATTTGTTAATTATAAACAAGTGAGTTACTATGGACCTATTTATTTAAGTTTAAGCGGTGAATAGTTTGTTTTATAATTGCTTAGCCTTAAAACATATGTTTTAAATAGTGAATATCTAACATAGCGTGTCTTATAATAGTGTCTTAACTGTAGTCATTAACTAAACAGCAATTATGAAAACCATATTTAATGAATTAGAATCAATGGTTTTCCAAAGACTATTTACAACAGTGGGTTAAGCTCATGTACCATTATTTTTTTAGAAAACAGTAAGGCACATTCATATACAGAAATCTTGTCCCCACCACTAATCAGAATTACATAAATGACCAAACCTGAGAAGACACTTTTTGGAGACAGACATTCCACTGCCTAGAATTGGACCTTGGCTTTACTTACAGCAGAGATATTAATTCTATTTGATGATGTTTGTAATTGTCCTGCTACCTCTGGAATCCAAGCTCTGGGAAGGCACAGTCTACAGTTTGTGCTGCCTGTGAGCTTTTCTCGGGGCTTAGAACAGTGTTTAAGAGTCCTCACGTACTCTGTGTTTATTGAAATGTGTTATCTTCCTTTACCCAGTATCATACCTAATATTGAGACAGCTCATTGTAGATAGCCATTTGAACATTATCTAGAAAAGACCCATCATTGTCAGGCTGATCCTAGGGGGAAGTAAAATGGGGAAGGGAATGGGATAGGATGACTGAGATGTACATTTTATTGACTATGTATAGTCAGCTAGGGCTTTAGCTAATTATTGTAAATTTATATTCATATTCTCCAAATTGACTAATCTCTCTTCTGTCCTGAATTCCTATGGTTGTCCATTAATATTATTGCTTACTTATCCTAGTACTCCACTATTTTCTACATGACTTTGTTTTCTAACAATTATATAAAATATATTTAAAAGGAACAATATCTTAGAGGCCTGCTCTATATTTACTGCACACAGTTTAGTTCATGATAGTACTTTGTGCTCAATTACTGCCTATTGAATAAATATACAAGCAGCATCCCAGGACTTATTCCCCAATAGGATGTTATCTTCCATACCATAATATATGCTACTGAACAAATTAAAACAATATATAGCAATTATTTTTCTCATAGATTATAAGATCATACAATATTTAGAGACAAAGGAACATTTGTATATGGAAACCATTTATATACTTATAACTTTTGTTTAAATATTTAACAGTTTAGAAAAGAATAGAATTAGTATCTGATTTCATCACATATACATTGGTAAGATTATTTTTGTAACAATAATAAAATAGAATCCTTTGCTACTCAAATCTTACAGTAATGTTCTTGATAATATCTGTGATTGAAGACTATGAACTGCTTAAATAATCAAAGCTTCTAAAAATCTTATTTCTTTCACACTGGTATAAACAATTCACTTAGAAATCATATTTAAGAGGAATCTGTAACTGTTACTTTTAAGTAAGTCTTTTAATCAAATTTTCAAAATAAAGCTAATGTTTACTAACTGCTTACTAATTACAAAGCAAAATTTTTATATATATTATGCCATTTACATTTTATTCTAAAAGAATGTGAGTGAGAGGACTAAATTATAAAAAATTAGATAAAGTGTTTGGAGCCATATCTTCCTCCTCCTGGCTACATGTTTCATTAAATAGGGTATAATTTGCATTCAATAAAAAGCAGATTTTATGGCTATAGATCTTATGGTATATGAGTCATGTTAAACTGTATAAGAAATGACCAAACATTTTTGTAAAGTGATCACACAGTTTTACAGTCCTACCATCAAAGTATAAGAATTGAAGTTTCTCTATATACTCACCAACATTTGGAATTTTTAACCTCTGCATTGAACTCTTTCTGTTTGTATACAGTAGATAATTAACATATTTATCTCTTATGAATGATATTGAAATATTTAATGTGTTTATTCATCAGTTACATTTCTTCCTTTGTGGAGTATCCAGTTTTTCTGCATAATTTTGTATTAATTGTATATAACTATCAAATTATAAGAATTATTAAATATATTTTGGAGCACAAGTTGTTAAATGGATTGATAATAAGTGTTAAAATTTCCACTAATAGTTTACAGATGCCCAAATAAAATTTTCTGTATATATATCTATTATCATTAGTCTTACTTTGGAGTTTATCAAGCCTATGAAGGGTAATATATTATCATGCAATATATGTATTTATACATTTAAAATGTGTGTTACTTTGCATTTGTAAAACTTTATATAGCAAAAACCATAATGCAATTTGACTTTTAAGGAAGATATGCTCAATCTGAATTATTTTGAATGTCACATA
>PVJS01002619.1:0-2500 GCA_004027185.1 Glis glis
TGTGTGTGTGTGTGTGTGTGTGTGTGGTACTGGGGATTGAACCCAGGGGGCATTCTACCTCCAAGCTACACCCCAGCCCTTTTTTATTTTTTATTTGGAAACAGGGTCTTACTAAGTTTCCAAGAGGCTTGCTAAGTTGCTGAGGCTGGCTTTGAACCTGTGATCCTCCTGTCTCAGCCTCCCAAATCATGAGATTACAGGTGTGTGCCACCACACCCGGCCAGAACTGACTTAACGTTTAATGTCTGGACTCTTATTTTTATTTTTGGATTCTTAGCTTCATCACTCACTGTCTTCTGCTTCTCTTAGCCTCATTCTCTACATCTGTGAAACACAGTACTTCAAAGGGTGTTGTCTTGATGAAATGACATGGTGTATCAAGTGCTGCTGTAACACTTTGTCAAATAATGAAAATTCAATACATCTTCAGTTCTTCCCTTCCATGTCCCTTCTTGGAAATTGATAGCCAAGCCACAATGCCAGAGTATAATGAGGCAGATAAGAATGAAACAGGAGGTCTGAGTGTAGTTTCACCGGGACAAGCCATGTGTCTTCACTGCCTGTCTGGTGTTCTCTTAGGGAGTCTAAAACCATTTTGCACTCAGGAAAGAGCATCTTTCCCGGCCAGGTCCCACACGATGGCCCATTTTAGGTTCTTGTCAGGAGTCACTAAGTGAACCTATGGCACATCTTCAAATTTTTTGGGTGGATTTTGAAATTGGTTGTCTTTAGGTCATTATTGGAGTCACTTGATCCAAAGCTCAAGAGGGTCCCTTGGACTGGAGCCCAGTCTATGGGTTTTAACATTCCCAGAAGGAACTTTCTAGTTTCTGGAAGTGGAGAGTAGGAACCTGATCCTATTCTCTCGCCCCCAGGGCTGATGTTAAGGCATGTGAGAAACAGAAGCCAAATGAAGAACATATCTTCCCACAACTCTGTCAGCTCTGACTTTGTCTGGTTTTCAAGGAGTTACAAAGAGTACACTGTTGCAGGAGCAAATTCAAGGTTTTTTGGAAGACTTGAAGCTTACATACTTTCGTAGTTGCTCTTTAAGAGACAATATCAGAGAACCCCTTGAATATAATGTTAGGGTCCCTGGCAAGGCTTTGGAAGGAGCCCATACTATGGAAGGACTCTGCAAATAAACTTCATTAGTTTTATGTTAAATCTAATCATGGCCATATGACTTATTAAATCAAGTAAAGTCTGTTGGATCATCAGTCAAAACCCCAGCTGGATCCATTTTATTGGGAGTGCATGCTAACTTACTTTATGAAAAATCTGTTCTCTTTTTCCCTTGCTTTTTACCTGTTTCAAGGGTTTCTGTCCTGGAATTATCAGAAGCTTCCAAATATCACTATATAGGGACATCTGGCAGGCAGATTATAGTTGCTGATTTGTAATAATGGCGGATATTTTAAAGTATTGACCATGCGCTAGACTCTGGGACCAAAGCCTTATATATGATATCCTATTTGATTCTCATACTACCTCTGTGAGATGTCTGCTCTCTATTTTTCTCATTCTATAAAGTAACTTGGTCATTCTCATGTCCGGTCGATGGAAGACATAGGATTCAGGTGAGTGGGGAGGGAGCTGGGGGAAAACTCACCAACTGCTATGTGCATGTATGTCACTATCACTATTTACTATATAATGATGTGAGACTGTGAGACTATAAGACTATAATGTATCAATAAAAGTATGAAAAAGTAATTTTGGATGAAAAAAACAAGACATAGGGTTCAAACCTAGGCTTGTATGATTAGATCAGAATTGAAGTTGTTATTTGGATTATAAAAGTAATTTTTCTATAATCTTGGGATTGAATACATTGGAGGTGGGTGACACTAGTTATACTACATGCAGTATACCTTCTGAAAGGAGGCAATTTGGATGCAGTTCTCCTCTTTTTTCTCCTTTTCTTTAACCAAATAATTGTGCATCCATTAGCAAATGGCTCCATTCTTTCACAAGTCAGGTAACTAAAATGGAACGACAATATCATATTTGCTTGAAAGCTGCTGGCTAGGTCAGATGGCCCTGAGTGTCCTTCTAGGCTTAAGCTCTATAATTACTCAATAACTGCTCAAGTTCCTAAACACCTGTCTCAGTATTTTCCTGAATTCAGATCTTAAATAAATAACTGACATCCAAATGTTGTCCCAGAGTTTAGGATGGAGCCAGTCATCAAACAGAAGTCTCTAATGGAATGACCCAGTGTTGAGACTTTGAAAAACAAAGATCAGTCTGAAGAAGTTCAAAGAGAGGAAGAAAAAGGTATGTTCCTAGTTAAATGCACCCATGTCGAACAGAAGACTCAGAAAAGTTCTTTTCATTTTTTTTTATGTTGGACTGACTTTTAAGAAAACAATCTTGGAAGTGTTTATTTTATAACTCTAACAGCGTCCAAGAAAATGTGAACAGCCAAACTCTGAAAAAGCACAGTTGTGAATAGAACTCATTTTCAGTAAGCAGAAAGACCTTTCTTGTCCTGGAC
>PVJS01002619.1:7500-82691 GCA_004027185.1 Glis glis
GGGCAGAGGACCTGGGGACAGCGGGGATTAAAAAAGGCCATCTGCATCACCTTCTGTGAGATGGGGGGAGGTGAGCAGGGAGGTGAGAGACCGGTGGGCACCAGGAGATCAGGGCCCACCAGCCCACAAGATAACAATTCAAATTAAGGATTGAAATTGGGCAAAAAACATTGGTCCCCCAAGACCTAATTCTGACCAATTATAAAAGAGCAGATGGGGAACCTCAATAAGGTTTAAAAGCTCACCTCCCAAAAGTTTCTGTGGTTACTCTCTTTTAGGGACCCCTCCCTGCCCAGGTGTGTATGGGGGAGCTGTTTGTCTTATCTTTCGTTGACTCAATAAAATTTCAATTTCTATACCCTTTATTAGTCCTTGGACTTCATTCATCAAAACCCACAGGACAAGAACCCTATAAGAGGAGATACCTTGTAAGAGGAGCCTTTCCCGCTCCCAGTCCCTGGCACCAGCCTCCCTGCCAGCTGGACCTGCAAGGCTGCAAGGCCGCAGGTGGGAGAGCCGGAGACGCAGCACTCAGATGGGCAGCCTTGATCTGTAGCCACGTGCATACCCACTTTGCTTCACTGCCTTTCTAAGACTAAGCAGGACACAGGAGGTCAAATCCACCCCAGAGAAGTCTGCCTTCCTTCTTGTCTGCTGGGGTTAGGGAGATGGAATTATGCACAATAGTATTTTAGAGCTGGGGTCTAAAAGTCTATTTATCTATTTATTTATTTGGTAGGAGAAAAGTAATGTTCAGAAAGATGGAAAGGCTTGACCAAGGTCACAGTATTCAATACAGATTAGAAATGGGATTAGAGATAAACTCATTCTGTACATTTGGGGGGCACTCAGTGTCAAAATTGACATGTTATTTTGCAGCTCTTAGGTGACATTATAATAAAGCCAGTGCTTAAGTTTATACAGAATAGCAAGAATGCGGGCATAGGAGTTGCCAGTACTCGGGACTGTCACTGCCGTGGCTGGTGAGTGGGGCTGGTGACAGCAGAAGAGCTGGCGTATTGGCTGGACAGGAATCCTTCCCACAGTTCCTGGCTTGCCAGACCTTGGCTGCCTTGAGACGCGGTCAGCATAAGACATACTTTTTAAAAATATGGGGATGAATTTCATCTTTATTTCATCTTTATCTTAAACATCTGCTGGGAAAAACAAGTGATGGGAGGAAATATTCATGGGAAAAACAGAAAAGAAATCATCTAATATTTTAATATATAATATTTTAATATGTCTATTTATATTAATAGACATGATATATTAAACGAAGGGAGTTTGCCCAAATAGACACCTATAACTCCTGGTACCTGAGGCTGATGATGCTGCTGCTTCTTGCCTCACCCAGTTCTGTTCAAGCTTTCCAATACTTTGTCATTAGGCTGAGCATTTCCCCAAAGCACATGCTCTCTCTTTTTTTCCTCCCTCTGCTCTCTCTCTGATACTGGGGATTGAACCCAGAGGCATTCTACCTCTGAGCTATACCCCCAGCCCTATTTTATTTTGAAACAGAGTCTTGCTAGGTTTCTGAGAGTCTTGCTAAGTTGGTGAGGCTGGACTCAAACCTGTGATCCTCCTGTCTCAGCCTCCCAAGTACTGAGATTACAGGCGTGCACCACCATACCTGGTTCCCAGCACCCTCTTATTTCACTTGTTCAACCACTGTATGAGGGAGGTCTTACTATGAACTCCATCTGAGAAGTGAGGAAGATCGGGGGCTAGGGAACATGGAGGTCCTACAGATGGTAAGTGATAGAACAGGGATGCAAAGCCAGGCATTCTAGCTAAACAACTCTGCATGGAACTCGTCACCTAGTGCACCTTTGTCTACTTGAGGCAATTCCCAGGTGTCAACATGTCTTTGTTCCACAATCATAAGGACAATATACTAGACTATACGTGGCACTTACTTTACTCTGCCACAATTCTGCGAGGCACTTCCTCTCATTTTGTAAATGAAAAAACCCAGGAGCTTAAGCAGATGCAGCACTTGCTCAGAGTCCCCCTGCTGGTGGAAGCTGTAAACCCAGATTTGCCTGACTCTTGAGGCGCCATCTTTAACCACCCTACATCTTGGCCTTTCTCAAAGGCTCTCTCTGTCCAAATGGGCTTATGGGGGTTTGCATAAGTCGCTGATTAAATAGAGATGCACAATACTTTATTTAAATTTGGTGGGCGAAGGCTTTGCAAATGCTAAAATGAAGTGGTAGGGGAGTACCATGCACTGTAATGTTCTCCTAAGCTTGAGTAAAGGCATAAGAAGGAACAAGAAAGGGAAGGGGGGCTTTGAGAACATTTGCTCAGCTGGGAGGAAGACAGTGAATAGAGAGTCTTGTTGGTGAATCAGGTTAGGAAAATTCGAACCAACAAAAGGGAGACCTTGCCTGAATCTTTGATGTTCGTTAATCTGAGGGATACTCCTCTTCCACGTGGTTTTCAGAGAGGGCTTGGCTGATTCTAGAAGCATTTTATTTAGTAAATAGTTGGGAATCACTTATATTATTTGTAGTCCAGAGATGGCATGTGTTTAAAAATTTCTTGGTGCCTCTTGAACCTCAAACTTTAGATCAGTTGGAACTCAAGAGGTGAACATTACTGAGATCCAACAGTGTTTGGAATTATTCTTTTGGGACTGAGGAACTGAGATTCTGCTGCCCCTCCTCATCCCCCCAGGCTAGCATACTACCCCAAATTAAGAAGATCTTCTACCTTCTGATTTCCACCTGGAAGGAGCCTTAGCTGAAAGTCAGGTGGAGGGCTTTGGTAGCTATTGAATCCTGTCATAAACTAGTATATTCATAATGATTTTGTTAGGGGAAAACTCATTCCTGGGCCAATGAGTCAATTTTTTTAAAGGACTAATTTTGAGCCAGGATGCTATTATTCTATTAGGATGGATTAAGTGTGTATTTTTACAACATGTAGCTCTTCACACTCACCAAGTCCAGATACAGAATCCAATTGAATCACAGCAGAAAAATATCACTTTATAATTTTAAAGGGGCCATACCATTCAACCTGACTGCCTATTTCATAGTTAGAGGTCTTGCCAGATGCTTTCTAAAGTGAATGAACTGAGTGTATTTGAGGCCGAACAAGTTCTTGGGGTCCACTGAGGCTGGCATTTAATATCTGTAATGGGGCATTATTTGTAGCAGCCATTTGATTATTGTGATGCATAGAATATTGTGATACATAGTATATTTATCAGAGTGATAAGCATTGGGACACTCAACAAGAAATAAAAAGTAAGAAATGAGCCGAGCGTGGTGGCACACGCTTGTAACCCCAGTACTTGGGAGGCTGAGACAGGAGGATTGCAGGTTTGCGGCCAGCCTCAGCTACTTAGTGAGGCCCTCCGCAACTTAGTGAGATCCTGTTTCAAAATAAAGAATAAAAAATAGGGCTGGGGGTATAGCTCAGAGGTAGAATGCCCCTGAGTTCAATCCCCGGTACTGCAAAAAAAAAAAAAGTTAGAAATGATTATTTGGATATTTGAAACCTCTAAAATTATGTGATTCATTCATATCCTAAAATTCTACCCTGTGTAAGAATTTATGGTTTGAATATATCCAACCATCAATCACTCTTTTCATGTCTGATGGGTGGGTACTATGATTTCCCCCCCCCCCCCGTCTTTTACTTGGGCTGTAAGGTTCAGTGAAAGAAGAGTTTAATCTTACGTTTTGGACTTTACATTCACAAATAACGAACATTTCCTTGGACTTAAAGGGAATACGTGTAATAAGTATGTGGCATTGTTAATAGACTGTATAAAAATGTTCTTGTGCATAGGAGCATGCAGGATTGGGCACATACGTATACACATTTCAACATGAGATTGTTAATGGACTGTTTTAAACCCTTACATCAACTGTTTTTTAAACAAGCTTCTTTGGGGCATCGCTTAAAATGTTTGCATTTTGGTAGCTGATCAAAGTCTTGACGGTTTTGTGTAAATCAATAGAGCTGGCATGGCTAGCGGAGGGTCTGAGGCCAAGGGAGGTTTTGTTTGAAGAATGGCACTGTTGCGGGGCTTGCCAGCCAGACTGTGAAGAATGCACTTCTGTTTTTGCCTCCCTACTGTACCTTCTTTTATCCTCTGCCTGTCCTCTAAGGACGTGTGGAATTCTTCCCAGCCCCATTCTGCTTAACCCTGCTTCTGATCTTTCTATTCAGTCCTTTAAGACTCTCACACACATAAACATCTTTCTCTGACAACATGCCCATGTAAACTGATTCCAAGGCCCAGCCTGGTTTGCATGCAGTTAGCTTGGCTCATGTATCCTGAAGGGGGTTGCCTTGGGTTGGACACATAAGGCCCTTGAAGTCATGCCAAGCCCCACTACTGGCAGCACGCCCAAACCTAAAGAGCTGAGGGTGGCTACCTGGACAGTAACACGTACACGTGTCAAGCTGCTACTCTACTTTTAGGCTCATTACAGTTTGGCACTTCCCAGAGTAGAGAATTGCTAATGTTTATTTATTTTTTAAGATTCTGTTTGAAATGAAATTTGGGGGTTAAATTGGTTCTGGCCACAATGGCTTAACTTCATTTTATGTATGAAGAGAAGGCCAAGATATGGACATTTACCTTCTTACCAATTTTATGAGCAAACCGTGGTAAAGAAACACACTGCGATACTAAAAAAAAAAAAAAAAAAAAAAACAAAACTGATGATAGAATATTTTTAATACTTTCCCAAAAGCAATGTTTAAATTTGCAGAATGAGTCCCACTTATTTAGGAAACTTTTTTTGCTTATATGCAAGAAATTAAAAATGGCAATAAAATGGGGTTTAGAAATCAAATCTTCCAATTCTATTTTATGTTTTTATATTTTTTTAATCATTGGGGAGATACTTCATTTGGATGTTGCTTGCAACTCCTATGATGGGGGAAAACATCACAAAAGCAATAGCACAAAATTAATAGTCTCCATGAAGCAAGACATTACATTCTGTCTAGATACAGATATCAGTGACAAGAGGCTGGAAGAAAGGGACCCTTTTTTACCAGAAGAATAGGATGCCTCTGTTTAAGATGCATCTCAAATTCAAGATGTTAAAATATGAAAAAAATATAAGCATCTTAAAAAATTCAAGAAATCTGGTCTTGGTCAGTTGGTCTTGGTCCCAATGTGGAGTCCAAAGCTTTAAAGGACTGTGACAAGTCTTACTCTTCTCCCAGTGCAGGGTCCCTGTGACCCACCCAGGATCCCCTGATAGTTGTGTCAAGAAAAGGAGCAAGATTTTCCGGGGGATGGGTTCTTTCACATTGTGGGTGTCCTCAGGGGTTCCATGTGGTGGAAACCAAATAGGTGGTGGTTTTGAGAAACAAAAATGGGAATAGCAGTGTCTACTTCTTTGTGGTGATGTGGAAATTAAGTTAGATAAACCCAAAGGGCCTGGTGCATAATAAGAGCTCAATTAATATTTATACTTCTTTCTAATCTGAAAATAGGGAATATATTGAGAAATTTCACTTTCTATAATTATTTACATATCCACCTCTACCCTTTGCCTCAAACTGGGCTACACATTTGATTTTTTCAGTGCCTAGAATATTGTTTGGCATGAAACAGGTGCTTATAAAATAATTGTGGAATTAATGACTAGGTAGTGAAAAATAGTGTAAGATACATAGATTAGAATTAAATTATGGACAAATAAACTAGAAAGCCATAAAATGTGTTTTTTTTCATTTCCCACTTAGTAAATAGTCATCTTCTTTCTCCAAAACTTGGTTCTTAGAATTATTCATGTTCCTAGATTAGAAAATTTGGGGTTGTATTGGACTCTACCCTTTTCTCACAGCAAATCTTCTCTTTTGTGCCTTCAAAGTTTTAGATTTACATGTTCTTTGTTCCTATTTTATTCCCACCTGTCAAGAGGCTTGGCACATGGATTACTTCAGCAGTATAGTAACTTCAATCCTGGCCTTTACACTCATTCTTTTTCTCTCCAACCTTTCCAGTTGAGCTCCAACACTATTCTTTCTAGAATGTTCATTTGAATTTCATGACCAGTCTCAAATTTATGACCTTGTTCTTAATGACTGTGTCTTCTTCCTACTTAAAACAAACTCTACTTCTTAATCTGGTGGTCGGAATCTGCCACTGTGTAGAGTCTATTGTATTTAGTTTCTCTGATTTATTTCCACACTCATCAGCATGTTCCACTCAAGCCAGACTTCTATACCTATTTTTTTTCCACACTCTCCCAAGGCCAAAAAGTTCTTCCTGCTCCCTTGACTTTGTTCATGCTTTTTCCTTTGAAATATCCCTTCTCTCTCTACCCTTTTCCAAATTCTATTCCTATGCTGAAGTCCATCTCTTCCACCAGAGCTTCTCCAGGTCTCCCAGTCCTGGAGATGTTAATCTTTCCCCTATTAGAAAACATTTGTAGTCTGGAGTTATTTTTAAATAGTCTTACATGTGCTAGTTTTGCTTCTCCCACTAAATTGTAAAGCTATTGAGGCCAGGTATTAGAGCTCAGGTATCTTTTCTGTTACTCTCAACACAGAACAATAAGTTCATCATAGGAATTAAAAAATGCTTTCTTGTTGATGAGTTGAATTAGGTACCAGTTACGATGACTGAGTGAGGAAATCTACCCAATGAGGAAAGTGGTTCTTCTAGAAGGTAACATGGTCCAGTGTGGAGAACAGAGTAGAATGGAGGGAGGGAGAATGGGTGTCAAGAGTAAACCATTTGAAGCAAACTTGTAGATCATTTTGGGAATTGTTGCTGAAAGCCACCTGAACTTTATTTCCAAAATGTGTGGCCGTTCAAGGATATAATGCAGAAATATTATTAATCTCTATGTCTCAAGATGTTAAGCATCTAATGGTATGAACCCCTAGTTCATTTATACTTTTTGTGTGGTTTTTCTAAACAATTACATGAAACATTGTGTTCTATGAGAATGTAGCATTTTTAAAAGTGTTTCAGGCTTATTATATTTTGGAAATGTGATTAACCAAATTTGAAAAATCTTTTTTTAAACTACAGAGATTCTCAAGGTCTTTACAATGCTAATGCACACTGTGACTCTCCAAATTCATGATGAATCTCCCCCACCTTTGTGTGTGTGTGTGTGTGTGTGTGTGTGTGTGTGTGTAATATATATTACTTTCACAAGGAATACCAATGTTCCACGAAACACAGATTAGGAAACACAATTGTAAAGGTCAAAGACTTTGCAATTGTTTAAATAATGCTAGTCTTTTTTGTAATTTACTCTAAGTAAATTTAACCTGTCCTAAATATGGTCCCTTCAAATTTCCCAAATGTGCATGGTACCGAGATGGCTAATGAAAGTCAATTTGCTTAAAGGTAAATTTACAGCAAGCTCTTGCAATGGGCAAGCTGAACTGTTTCCTAACAATTGTACTATCATGCTGGCAGCTCCAATTTATCAAGCTTAAAATAGTGCCAAATTTGCTGTTCAAATCCCGATCCTAGAGCAATTGGATTTGCAAACCAGGAACTGGTAAATGGATGTTGGATGAAGCTCGCAACAGAGACATAAATGCTTTTTGGCACCATGAATTGGCATGGATGGATGTCAAAGATTCTTTGCTCATTTTTTCCCCCTGAACTGAGGCATTGTGACCTATTTAAAGTTCTAGATGTTCAGAGTCAATGTTCTATGAGTTCATCATAAAACTGTATTATATTAACCTTCTGGGAAGCTCAAGGATTCCAATGTAGTAGTCCAGTTTTGTTCCTTTTTAAAATTCTGTATTTCATTCCTCTTTCAGGTGGCCAACACCGCATCTCCATGGCATGACCATCACTTCTATTGCCACTGGCACTGTTTAATCACCCTACTATGAGCTAAGCACTGCATTAAAAATATTTCCTATATTACCTCACTTAATCCTCAAGCATTTCTTTGAGATAGGGCTTTACATATGAGGAAACTGAGTTTGTGAGAAATTAAATCACATTTGAACTCAGCTCTGTTAGATTCCAAAACATATATGCTTATGCACTGGACTCCATGAGTTTAGGCACGTGCCAAGGGCTGCATGTAAACATTATCTGTATAAGAGATCATGTACAACCAGGCATGGTGGTGCACTCTTTTAATCCCAGTACTTGGGAGGCTGAGACAGGGGAATCACAAGTTCATGGCCAACCTCAGCAATTTAGTTAGGTACTCCGCAACTTGGTGAGACTCTGTTTCAAAATAACAAATAAAATAGGACTGAGGGTATAGCTCAGAGGTAGAATGCCCCTGGATTCAATCCCCAGCACCATAAATAAATAAATAAATAAATAAATAAATAAATATCATGTGCACTCTTTTGTTCCTTTAGATATCTCTTGGCCAAGATGGTGACAGATCTCCTTCATCTTGTGTTGGTTAGCTAGATTCTTTCACCAGTTCCAGAAAGAATTGGATATCAAATATAAGCAGTCCTTAACTTTATGAGGGTTCTGATATGAATAGGTTTCAGTTACCATGGTTTACTTTACCAGTCTCCCACCCACATGGTTCAAATTTCATTTACTATGGTATCCTCACTATAATTGCATAAAACTAAACCTTGTGCTAGCTCTTTAATCTACAAATCACTGTGTAAATAACAGATTGCATGATGACTGGTGACCAGTCCTATCACTTCTGACAAAATTTCAGTGACTGGTCACTGAGCATCTGTTAGTCAGCTCCTGCACAGACAGCAAAGTGAGCAGTGGTATTGCCTTCTTGTCTTTTTACTCAGTAAGTATTTACTGCACACTCATCGTGTTGGGTGCCAAAATGGTGAACAAGGCCCTATTTTTTGTACTTTATTTTGCAACCGGGTCTCATGAAGTTGCGGAGGGCTTCACTAAGTAGAGAGAGAGAGAGACAGGGAGAGAGAGAGAGAGACAGCTGAGGCTGGCCGTGAACCCGGATCCTCCAGTCTCTGCCTCCCAAAGTACTGGGATTACAAGCGTGCGCCACCACGCCCGGCCCCACATTTTCTTTATCCATTCATCTGTCAACAGACACCTAGGCAGGCTGGTTCCATAATTTGGCTGTTGTGAATCATGGTACTAAAAACATGAATATGCCTGTATCACTATAGTATTCTAACTTTAATTCTTTTAGAATGATACCAAGGAGCGGTATAGCTGAGTCATGTGGTGTTTCCATTCCTAGTCTTTTGAGGAACGTCCATACATACTGATCTCCATAGGGACAGCCAATACTTTCTACGACATTCAAGGTCACAGGTGAATAACTCAGTTATCTCTTTTTATCTTGGGAGGGTGTCTTGACTACATGAATCACATATTTCTAGTGACAGCAGGAAAGCCCCAGCTGCAATGACATAAATACCCCTCTTGATATAGAGCACTGTTCAGGGATGCTATGTTGGAACATACAACACATACTTTAAGAACTTTTACATTTGAGAAAAATCCTGGGGAAAATGTTCCTCTTTATCTGTGGAAAGAGCTCTTCAGAATACATCTAACTGGCCAGTTGTACTAGACTTGGTTTATACATCACTGCAGATCAGCAGAGCCCATCTGCCTGTCCCCTTTCCTCAGACCTTGGCCATTTTTACCACTTCCCAGCCACATTCACTCTAGTGACAGCTCCCACTGTACCCATGACGGTAAAGCTCTAGTCACCACGCCTCATTTTCTCATGGCTATGGTCAGTCTGGCCATCCCTGAGGATGAGGGCCAGGCTCCAACATGGTCTTCATTCAGTCCTTAGAGAAACGTAGCAGCAAAAGTACCAGATTCTGGCCCAACCAGACCTATGAGGACTCTAGCTTCCCCAGTGGCTGCCTGAGGGACCAGAAAATACAACTGTAAATGTAGTTAACACCCCAATGAAGGAACTTTGTCACTGTTGTTTTTACAGTGCTAGGATCCAGCCCAGGGCCTCAAGCATGCTAGGCAAGCTCTTCCACTGAGCTATGTACACCCCTTGCCCCAGTGAAGGACCTTTGGCCAATGAAAGACAGGAGACAGGAAGGAGCCCGTGGCCATGCATTCGCCCTTCTTTCCTGTTGCAGACTGTAGTAAGATGCAGTCACCCTGTTTTAGTCAAGTTTTTTTGTGTGTGTCACTGTGACCAAAATACCTGACAAACACAAGGAAGGAAGAAAGGTTTATTGGCTTATGGTTTTAGCCCATCATTCATCAGCTCCAAAGCAGAAACCGTGGCCACAAGGCATGGTGGTGGAGGAGGAGTGCATGGCCATGGGAAACAGAGAGCAAGGGGAGGGGGTGAGGGACAAATACAGTCCCCAAGGTCATACTCCCAGGGACCCGCCAACAGCCATGTCCTGCCTTTAAACCTCCCTACATTGCTTAACACATGAGCTTTGGTGGGGGGGGCATAAATAAATCTACACCATAACATTCCCTGTAGCCTCTCTGCAAATACCCAGCATGACTGAGCTACCAGTGGTACAGTGTTAACTCGGTAACAGACCACCTCATATATGCCTCCCATTCTCCCCACGGAGATTCAGTTTCCTCTCTCACACTTACTTCCCTGAGATTCCCTCAATAAAGTATTAACACTAAGATTTGCCTTATGCTCTCTTTTCTAGGAATCTAGGCAACAATACCAGTGTCTGCTAAAAGCTATGGACATCTAGTCTTGAAGGTTAGTCTACTAGCCTATAAAGGCAGTCGCTCATGCTGTGACTAGTTGAATTTTTTTACTAGTTTTTTTGATTTACTAAAAAACAACTACAACAAAAAGCGAACAAAAAGAAAAACAAAACAAACACCCACACACAAAGAAATGCAGCATGTGTTTAGTAAATCTTACATTATGACCATATGGTTATACGAATTCCTCTTGAGGGTTTAAGATGGCATCATTCCTAAGGCAATATCAATTAGAAAAAACTATAAGCACATGTAAACTATCACAAAATAATATAACTATGAGCATACCTAAGCCTTCAGAAATTTCTAGGCGATGAATGACCTGTCAAACTTTTCATTCTGAAATTAAAGCCCTAATAATGATAATGAGAATTATTTGTATGGGATTGGATGGGGAAGATAGATCACACTAGAAATTAAATTTTAGAAAATTATTGCTGCTATTCCAGTCCTTCCCTATTTTTTCTGGGCCACAAGGTTCTACCATCAGCTGCTCGAGGAACTAACAGAAGGGAGGGTCTAAATGAACATAGAGAGAATTATGCAAAATAATTTTCATTGGAAAAAGGAAACTCTCATTTTAAAAGACAGGAAGAGCAATCAACCTACCATTCCGTAGCACAAGCCAGCAAGGTGCACGGGCCTAAACAGGTCAAGGCATGACTGCTGTGCCACATAAACCAGATTCTGTTCCCTGTTACTGCCTGCTGGTCCTGAAAACCATTAATCCTATTAATTGCGTATCAAAAGACTGGTAGCAATTCTACAAATGAGTAAACACAGAGATAAAAGTGTAATCATACTAGTCCAGCAAATTGGATTCAGGTCTTCATTGAACAATCCTGTTTCAATTCAGCAATTTTATTATCACTGTTACTGGAACAAATCACTTTATTAAACAGAAGGAGCTTTTGTGGAGAAATTTCTTCTTGTGGGCAACATTATGAAGCTCTCTAACATAAAAACAGCACTTACACTTGTCAAGGGATTTCCTTAGGCAATTCGACTAATGGCTTGTGACAGGTAGGACTTGAAATGCCCATTCAAGCCTTCTATTTTGCCATGCAGCTGTATTTTTTCTTTCATTCTAAGGGGAAAAAAGCCCTTTTGATGCTTTTAGTGGAATTAATATTTTCAGTAAGGAGTTTGCTCTCTCTCTCTCCCTTTCCTACCTCCTACTCTCTCCAAAGGGCAATGGAGATTGGGGAAACAGAACATTACAGAAAAGGACAATATTTATTTATGTGGGTTGAGGCAGGTCGTTCCCTAGGAAATTCTGCACAGGAGCTCTTAAAATATTAGAACAACTCATCCTATCTCTGGGCTAGAAAATGAATGAATTATAACTCTGAGCTTGCTTTCTAAATTCCCTTCTGGGGAAGTAGGGCCCTGGGGCCTCAAGACCAGAGGCAGGGGTGAAGCCTGATTCCTTAGTTGCTGCAAGGCATCGTGCTGAAGAAGTCGAAGACAGAATCCTAGAGCAAGGCAGGCTCACGAGTCATTGGGCTGCTAAAAAACGCTATCCCAGGGAACTTCATGTGATGACGGACATGTTCTCTATGCTTTCCATCAAATGCCGCTGTCCACGAGTGCCTGCCGATCTCCCGGAATGTGACTAGTGTGACTAAGGAAGTGAAATGTTAAGTTTATTTGATTGCACTTAATTTTAATTAAATTTAGAGGGTCACATGTGGCTTATGGCCATCACATTGAACAGCGTAGGTCCAAAGTGTTAGAACTACAAGGTCTGAGCGGAGGGATAAAAACTTCCCTCAACAAGAGATTTTTCTTTTTTTCTTTTGTGGTATTGGAGATTAAACCCAGTACCTTGTACATGTTTGACAAGTGCTCTACTACTGATCCACATCCCCAGCCCATTTAAAATTTTTATTTTGAGACAGAGTCTCGCTAAGTTGCCCAAGCCAGCCTTGAACATGTGATCCTTCTGCCTCCGCTTCCAGAGTAGCTGGGATTATAGATATGCGCCTCCACACCTGTTAGAGAGAGGGTTTTAAATAAGATTCAGCAAGATGTGGGGAAATGTTTGGGAAGAATAAGAAAAGGTTGAAGGAAATCAGTAGAAACTGAAAGATTCCCATGTGAAACTTTGACATTTGGTCACTGGTTAAAATATACATTCCTGAATATTAAATATCATCATAAGCAGAGTTACCCTTCCATTACATGTTAGGTCTTAATAAAATGAATATCCCTTAAAATGCTTCAAAGATAAACTAAAAGCTGATCAACCAAGGCCATGGATCCAGTACAGATTGCTGTTAACTTTATATAATATAGTCAAAAAGGTTATTTTATTTGTAAATGAGTAAATTTGATAATTGTGAATTTAACTTTTGGAAAATTGATCTTTTTATTTTTTTCAGTGAGTTGGCTATTCTGCAAAATGGTCATTTGGCAAAATGGCCTTCAGTGAATTGGGTAGCTGTCTTCTGCTTTCTGTGTTCCTCTGCGTGCTCCAGTATGCTCGAGAATAGTCTCTTACATATAGGAAAGCCCATCCCACCCCATCCTTCTTTGCCTGGGAAATTCCTACACTTGATCATATGTAAATAAATTTCACCTCCTCTGTAAAGTCTTCCCAGATTTCTCCACTCCATTTCCATAGACAGATTTTACTTCTAATTTCTGTGGCTTTGCAGGGGGATTGACAATGATGAGGATCATGTAAGACTAAAATTACCGGTGACATTTCTGCCCAAGAAGGGAGACTCTGAGAACAATATCAACAGACATGGAAGCTGAGTCAAGAGATGAAGAAAAAGAGCTGAGTGCAGTGGTGCATGCCTGTGATCCCAGATACGCAGGAGGTTGACACAGGAGAATTGGCAGTTTGAGGCCAGCCTGGGCAACTTAGTGAGACCCTGTTTCAGAAGAAGAAGAAGAAGAAGAAAAAACCGAGAGAGAGAGAGAGACATACACATACACAAATTGCTGATGACATCATTTCAACACCTGGATCTAGGATCTAGCCATGCCTATTCACTTTCATGATTTCCAATTACAAGGACAGTTTTTTTTCCTTTTAAAAAAATTTCCCCCCTGTAAGTTGGGTGTGGTGGCACACACTTGTAATCCTAGTGCTTGGGAGGCTGAGACAGGAGGATCACAGGTTTGCGGCCAGCCTCAGCTACCTAGTGAGGCCTTTGCGACTTAGTGAGACCCTGTTTCAAAATAAAGAATAAAAAATAGGTCTGGGGGTGTAGCTCGGAGGTAGAATGCCCCTGGGTTCAATCCCGGGTACTGCAAAAAAATACTCCCCCCCCGTAATACTGGGGATTGAACCCAGGGGCATTCTACCTTTGAGCTACACCCCAGCCCTATTTTATTTTTTTATTTGAAAACAAGGTTTCACTAAGTTGTGGAGGGCTTCACTAAGTTGCTGAGGCTGGCTGCGAACCTGTGATTTTCCTGTCTCAGCCTCCTAAGTACTGGGATTACAGGCATGCACCATCATTCCCAGCTTTTTCCTTTTTTGATTAAGATATTTTGAGTTGGGTTTTTATGGCGGAAACTAAAAGCATCCTAACTAATACAAACATACCTGTGTTTAGAAAGCTCAAAGTTGAACTCTGCCCTTAACTTCTATGCTTTGGCTTTAATTCTATAGCTGCTTCTCCATCTACATCTTTCCTGTTTCAAACACAAGATTGCCGTGTACCTCCAAGGCTTAGGTTGCCTAGGAAAAATGCATCCAGCTTCCTTAATCATTTCATGTGATAGAGTTTTCTGGTGGTGTATGGTTAAGAACCCAGACCCTGGGATCAGGCTACTTGGGTGAAAAAAAATCTTTGCTCTGCTATTTAGTAGCAGAGTCACTGGGGAAATGACTTCATCTCTCAGTTTCCATACTTGAAAACGGGAATGGTAGGAAATGCACTACTTCACAGAGCAATGGACACGTGTTGACTCATGACTATCTTTCAGGTACGTGATATGTTTCCTGCTTCCTGGTGAGTTCGTGATGGACCCTGTATCATCTGTCATAAAGGGACAAAGAATAGAACTGGGCATCTTCAGGTGTGCACTCCCAGCTCTGAGCAGCCTGGCACTGCTGTCTCCTTTGGTATATAGTAGTCTAGTTCATGAATTTTAAAAGGTGGATTGTATCAAAACAGAGCAAGTTTTCCACCCAGGCCAATGCTGGTAGTTTTTTGTTTGTTTTTTTATGCGGTACCAGGGATTGAACCCAGGGGCGTTCTACCTCCGTGCTACACCCCCGGCCCTATTTTTTATACTTTATTTTGAAACCAGGTCTCACGAAGTTGCGGAGGGCCTTACTAAGTAGAGAGAGAGAGACAGGGAGAGAGAGAGAGAGAGAGCGAGCTGAGGCTGGCTGCGAACCCGGATCCTCCGGTCTCCGCCTCCCAAAGTACTGGGATTACAAGCGTGCACCACCATGCCCGGCTATTGCTGGTAGTTTTGAGACACAACTTGACCCTGGACTGAAGGAGCTGTTCAAATGGCCCAGATGGAGGAGGAGGCATGGAGTTAGCTGCACTTGCTGTGGGAGACCTCAGGGAAAGAACTTTGGCAAGGTGAAGGCATTTGCTCACATTTGAAACCATCCTTCTGTTTTTCTTATTTCTTGTATCTGGACTCCTCATTGCCAACACCTCTGTTATCTTCCAAATTTTGTGATGCGGTGGAAGCACATGCCTTAAAACATACCAACAGGGATGGCTCTCTCAAAGTGAGAAGAAACTCACTTTGGAATCTTTCTACTTGGGCTTTAAAGTCCAAATGTCATTGGTAGGCAAGGTGTTCAGTTTCTTTCTCTCAATTATAAGACAGGGTAGTGTACATTTAATACAACTTATGGAGTTGTCTGAAAATTAAATGAAATAATGCAAGGGGAGATAATGCAAATAATGCATTATATGCATTTGTATTATTATTCCCAGTTTCCTATAGCTGTAGCAGACAGAGTTTTGGTTAAACTTATTGTGTATAGGCACTATAATCTTTATATATAGATGTATAATCTTTATACATAGATGCTATTTATTGAGAATAGATATGCAGGTGTGTACTCATAGCTCATCCATGAAAAACTTCCCGCAGAAGTTTCAGATAGATATAAGGGAGAAAAACAATTGGACTTTAGTAATTAGCACTAGACTATGGATGATTGATAGACTTCTATCATTTTTCCCGGTGATGTTTACTTATTAATGCAAATGAGCCTCTAATTTTTTGAACTGAGCCAGGCAGTAGGAAAAGAAACTTTTTCTTAAATTGCTCCATGAAGCTCTTTGCTTTTATATCCTTTTGATGCAAGGCCGATCCTGAGAGGGAAAAGGGGCACAGGAATAGAAGATTTGGGATTTCCAGAACTGGAAGGCAATTGGGATGAGTAGTAATCTGTTCCGAGATCCCTTGGAGTAATTCTGGACCCATTACTAAGACAGATGAGGAATGGCCTTGGAATGAGAGGTAAATAAGGGTGCCAACTTCCAGTCCCCAGAGGGTGATGATGGAGAGTTGGTTCTTCCCTCCCACAGGGAAGAAGAGACACCATAGTCCCCAAAGAGCCTGTGTGCTTACCACCTCAGGGTCCTGAGCACCTTTAATCCTCCTAGCTGGCACTTCTGAGTTTTAGATCTAAGGTCTTCAAGAGAGTATAAGTATCATGTCGTGTTTTGCCCAGCTCACTTCTCTGCTGACCTACCACCTGACTCTACAAGAATCAATGTGGGTTGCTACTAAATTGTGGTCAACTATGTGAACTCTGTCTAATTAGTATTCATGATAACATGCACTCATCCAGCCATGAAGTAGGTGGTCTGGGAGGCACATGGGTGTGTACGTATGGTCGAGGGGAGTGGAGAGGTCGCTGTAGATAACAGGAAACTTCGACTTGGCCTTCAAAGGACTTAACTTTCAGTTCTGAAGAATATTCAATTACCATGTGATGCAGACATCCTTCAACACACGGAGTCTTACTCCATCTGTAAGGATGGGATCAGGGATAATGTGAGGCTGAAAGATGTTTTTCACAAAGATTAACCAGCAGGAAAGAAAGAACCACTAGTCTTTGGACTTTATTAAAATGGTCGTGTTCATAAAGTTAATGGCAATGTTTCCAACGTACATTGCCTCAGAGTAGCTTCAGTGAGTTTGTCCCTTGCTGGCCTGTTACCTGAGAACCTCCTATGATGGGCTCTGCAATCTGAGGAGTCACAGTGGTGTCAAAGCAGGCAGCTGGTTTGCAGCCAGTCTCAGCAATTTAGCGAGGTCTTCTGCAACTTAGTGAGACCCTGTTTCAAAATAAAAAATAAAATAGGGCTAGGGGTGTAGCTCAGAGGTAGAATGTCCCTGGGTTCAATCCCCAGTCTCTCTCTCTTACACACACACACACACACACACACACACACACACACACAAACACCTTTCTGTTTAAATTGCCCCCATATCCTATGGCTTATTCCTTGAGAGCAACTGAGAATTTATTTCCTGCTGGATGCCACTGACTGATTTCACAACTAATTGTTCCACATTGTTTAGCAGCAGTAGGCTACTAACCCACTGCTTAACTGAATTTAGATGAACATTACAGCTAGAAATACCACTATCAATTGACAGCAAGGTGACAGCAAGAGAATCCACTCATTCATTCATTCATTCATTAGTTTATTCAACAAAAATTTACTAAGTATATACTCAATACCAGGTATTGATCTCCAGGTTATTTAAGGTCTTATAAGTGCATTAAGTGCTTTGGTTTTATGGCATTAGCTTATTTTTGTTATCCTCCAAGTTTTTACATGATTTGTTCGTTGTTACAAATGCAAACCAAAACCTTTCATTTTTTTCCCTATCTATTCCCTGCCAAAATTTCCCTAAATGTCCAAAAACCTCAATTTTCTTCTGTCTGTTCTTTCTCCAGAAGTACTTTAGGTTCACCATAGCTCTGCATTCAACAAAGGGGCAAGACATTAAAGCAACCTGCCTGGCTGGAGGAGCTTTCAAATACTCTACTGTTTGGGGATTGCTGCACAATTTCCAAGTTTTCACAAAGGAAATGGAATGAAAATGAAGGTGATCATTAAGTTGAAACAAAATTTACTCCTTTTGTACATCATCAGCTACTAATTAATGAGACTCTCACAAGTACTGCACAATACTATAGACTAGGGGCTCCTGTCAGTGCTAACACTCAGATTCGGATCCATAAAAGGCCCACTCTCCCAGGGATGGCTGGGTAGTAGTCCCAGGCCTGCCAAGTCTCTGTTATTGAGGATTTATTTAAAGATACTTTTTAAAGCATTTCCTCCTTTACAATGAAGACTTTTCTGTGTGTATTTCAGTAGGCATTTAAAATCCCATCCATAATCTTTTTGAAATCTTTCCCTCATTTAAATGACTTGGCTTAAGAGCTAGTTGGCATGACAGTCTCTGATTATGGAAGGAAAAGCTGTGAGAAAAAAACAATTAAATAGAAATGAGTTGCTACTAAGGATAAACACTCTGCCCTGGGTTGGGGTGAGTCATGGGTTTGGGAATAGAAGGGCATGAGACCTGGGCAAAAGGATGGTTTTAATGTCCCTGGCTTTTGTCCCTTCTTTGGAGTAACTCCAAGGACTTGAAAGGTAGGGAATTCTCCTGGGAATCTGAAATATAACATTTCTATCCCCTCTTCCTTATTTTTTCTTTTTGCTTTTGGCATAACTGTTTTTATGCATGTTTGTGTACTCATATAATTTTTAATTTTCCCTTGTTTCCTGCAGTTTGTTCTGGGATTCCAAAACAAAGTTCTAAAGTTATTGTTATTGCTCTCAAGTTTGACATTGGGGGCTGGGGGTGTGGCTCTATTGTAGAGTGTTTGCTTAGCATGCACAAGGCTCAGATTTGCTCCCCAGCATGAAGAAGAAGGAGGAAGAGGAGGAGAAAAGAAGAGGAGAAAAAGAAAAGGAGGAGGAGAAGAAAAAGAAAAGGAGGAGGAGGAAGAAGAGGAGGAGGGGGGAAAAGCTGGATATCGGTAATCTGAAATTTTAGAGAAAAGACTCCTGTTTTTGTTGTGTGTAATGTGACAGCACTGACCATAGCTGAGGAGGTATGAAGGGTTTTTCCTTCCCCCCAGTAGCAGCTTTGATCCATCCATAGCCTCTGAAACTGCCCCTCTCATGGGCAAAAGCCTGGCTTACCCTGGCAAGAGGGTTAACTAGTTAGCAAATGTGGTAAGGCTTTGTTCTCCTTATGATGTTTTGAGTTCAGGAAAAAATCCAACTCAAAGCATTATGGATACTGTTCTTATTTCTTTCTTAAATTCTTTCCACCCATGCACCTTTCTGGGTCACTATTAAGGAAAGTCTAGAAGAGGAAGGGGGAGAGGCCACAGAGCTGTGGGGACACAGAAGGAGTCTGGGAACTCTTTGGCAGAATCAATTTGCAGACTGCCTGGGAGAAGTTGGGGAAGGTAAGGATACAGTGCCTGTGGGTTCTCCACAGGAAGGTGGCTGCAGATCTGGATTAGTCTAGTGACAAGATGGGTAGAGAATAGAAGAGTTAATTTTTAAAGGAACACATTATTGGATTCAGAGATAGGTTAAATAGAGAGATGGAAGGAGAAGGCATGAATGATGATGATGCCTATGTTTTTACCTTTGGAGGAGGTAGTTCCCAGGAAAGGAGCAGGGCGAACTAACTAGTGATTTGTTACTTATCTACCCTTCATCCAATACTGCGCTCAGAGCATCAGGGAGCACAAAAGGAGGGAGGGGAAGATCCGTTCTCTGCCACAAGACAACTGTCACGCAGCTGGAGATAGTGAAACCATCTGTGTACAAGAAAGTGTGAACTAATAGTGACAACAATCATAGCAGTTCTACATTTTGAGAGTAACTGTGGGATGAGTCTATTGCAGAACACCGTCTATCCTTTTTGTCACATACAGACCTGTGACAGCAACACGATCTAAAACTAAAAATCAATACGATGACCATAACTAAGTTTGAGTACTTTCTAAGGGCTGGGGGCTGCTCTAAGAGCTTCATAGGGATGCTCACCTCTCCGAGATCGGCACTGAGGGTAACCCAGATATTACAGAGGAGGAAATACAGTTTTCAGACAAGTTCCTTGTCTAAGTGACACAGTTAATAAACCAAAGGGCTGAGATGCAAATTTAGATTTGCTTGCTTAATTCTAAAGCCGAAGTTGTTAATGTACAATGCTAATTAGTTGTCTGCATCAAAAAGAAATATCCCTGTATTCCTAAATACAGACATTGAAGAGGTTTTGTTTGCTTGTTTGTTTTTGCACTTCAAAAGCCCCAGCAGAACCAGTGTTCACATGAAATTTCCTTCTCCTTTGGTCAAGTCTTCCATTTCCTGTGTTAGCTCTGTTGACTCACTAAGGCCTTGTCATGTCTAGATGGGCACAGCTGAGTGCTGGGAAGCCTACGTTTAGGCATGCTATCTATGAAAATGCTAGGAAGACTCTCCATTTGTCAGCAAGGGTAGGCTGTGCTGTTAAAAGTAAAATATTGTCAAGATAAATCAGGAAAAAAAAACAGAATTGAATGTTCTGTTGGAGAGTATCTGAAAAAGCCTATGCCTCAGAGATACTTCTTTGGAATGCTTTAAAGAAACACTTGTTTAAAAGGCTTCAGCCGCCCTCCACAACCCGGACATGGAGCATCAGAACGCTCACAGTTGGCTGGGAGAGGGTAACAAAGCCGTGCAGTGTGGTCCCATTTCAACTCCAGAGGCTTGGTGGCTTTTTGAGTTTCCCTTTTGTGTATGTCATAGAGTAAACTTTCCGGAGAGTTCATATAAATCCTTACATTCTCATTTACCATCTACATGACCGATTTCAGATAAATAGTCCTATAAGCAAAGGACTCCGTGCGAGCTCAGTCCGGAGCTCTTCCAACAGCTCCATTCAGTTTTGGGGTTTCCAATCCATTCTTAAATCGTGTTTAATTCCGAAGGCAAATCTTTTAAAGTCACGCTCCCGTCTCCTTCTCTCTGCGCAAGCAAACTGTGCTACAAAGGCAGAGGCCTCCCCTGGCCCTGTTTACTTAGACTGCAAACCCTATTCAAGCCAGCGATGTCAGATTAAAGGAAGAAAGGGGAGAGAAATCAAAGCCTTAAACTGCACATAAAAGGCAATCGCTGGCAACCAATCTGTTCAACTTCCAACTATTTGCACTTTATGAATAAAGGTCAATCTGTTATTGGCACCCAAATGTTAATGTTCTTATGAGGGTTTAAGCTGCTTTAACAGCTGAATAAGTGAGAGTGAGCTATAGGGCCACACCTAATCATTCAGGTCCAGCTGGGACACGGGGGTGCTTGTCAAAAAGGCAGGAGGTGCAAGGGGGTATGTGTGTGCGGGGCTGGTTGGGGGGAGTTGGCACACATTTAGTGAGGAGCTAGGAGGGGTGAAGGATGAAATGACTACGTATTACATACAGGAAGCTCAAGACTAAGTGGCCATGTGCCTTTCCTTTCCATCTGTTTTACATGTTGCATGCTGTGTGTGGAAGCCACATCTGCCCCAGATCTTTACAGCTTCATAGCATCGATTCTCTTCTAAAATCTAAGAGGTATTTCATTTTCTCGTTTAAAAACAATACCTCCAAACATTTCCTAGCCCCTTCTATCAAAGTATCCTCTGGATGAATGGTAGCCAGTGCAGTAACTCAACACTCCTCTGACTGGTCCTTTGTTGAAGTTACCTCTTCCATGTAGGCTACATCCCAACTCAGGGGCCTAAGCACACTAGAGGTGGAGAGATTCAGGGTGAATAATGGTAGATATATGATAACAAACAAATAAATAACAACAACAACAACTTGAGAATGCTAAGGTAGCCATAAAAGCATTTTTTTCCAATACATTTTCAGGTGATGGCTAGCATATTGACATGTGACTTTTATACATTTAATTTCTATGTATGGGCAATTCATTGTGCTCTCCAAATTATTCCATTTTGATAGAATCAACATTTGACCTGAAGACAGGTTTGACTTTGTTCCCTGTATGTGTGAAGCAGACCTCAGAATTCCCTGGCTCTGTTCCTAACTAAATGTCCCATATCCTCCATAGGCCTCAGTTCCCTTATCTGTAAAATAATAGTTACCTTCAACACCCCATTCAACTCTGCTGTGCTCTCTTAGCTGGCTCCTTCAACTCTATAGTTGGGATATGTTATTGTAAAGTTCAAGGAAGTACTTACTTGAAAAGACCTTTTAGAAAAGAAAGAAGCCATACTCATGTAGACTTGGGTGAAAGATGCAGGACATCCTCAGGGCTGGGTGTAGGGATGGACTGAGGGTTAGTGCCAGCAGCAGCAAGCTGTTCATGTCCTCCTGGATTTCCCCTCTCAAGCCTTGGCTGAGACAGTCCCCTCTACCTGGCACATCCTTCCCCAATTCTAACCACTGTTAATAGGCAACTCAGATACACCAAGTTGACATGGCCATCCTTCCATCTTTATTCTGCAATTACCCTTTATTCTGTGGGCTTCCCACATTCCTCGATGAATTACCATTGCTTCCATACATTTCTGTCCTCTCTACAAGACAACTTCCTCTTTAAAGTCTGGAACGATGCCTTCACACCACCGACAGACAGTGCCTGGGATATTTTATAGCACGCAGTAGCTGATCAACAGCTCTTTGCTGCACAGGATTCAAATGACACTTGTTCTCCCTACTTTGAAAATAAACTGACTTATTTTTCAAATAGGGAATAAACTCAAATGTAATAAATGTTACAAGTTACAAATTAACCCAGGAAAAATAATTCTCCTTCTCACCCTCTTCTCCCAGTCACTTGTTTTCTCCTCCTAGGAAGCAACCATTATCACTGGTTCCTTGTGATACTCTTTTACTTTACTTATTTATCATAGTGACTAAAATGGAGGCCAGATCTGCCAAAAGATGAAGAATCTCATAAAAGAGGAAGGGTCATTCTTAGGAGACAATACTTCCCCAGGGCAAGCAACAGTTGTCTTGATTCAGGAATTCCAGGTTCTGGTGGTAGTGGAAGGATGCTGTTGGCAAGCTGTGTCTTGTTGGTCAAGACTTTTAACCTTGTTGGGCCTACCGGGTTCATGTTGAATGAATCTCCCATCTCTACAGTTCTTTGATTTTTTTTTTTTATCTAAAACTGAGTAACTTCACAAAATTAGAGAATCAGCATTTGAGAAAATGAATTCGATATTAGCATTTTCAATCAGGAGCTTAACCTTTGAGCTGGTGAAGTGGCTTTGCCAAATCAATCTATTTAGGAAATTAAAAATAAAATTAGGCACATTTATTGCAAATTAAAGTGAAATGGAATTGAACATTTCTAACTGGTGCCAGAAGAGAAATGTCCCATTGAGATCACTGTGCCAGCAATGGAAAGGAGCCAGTCTGGAGTGCTGTGGGTTCCTTCTGGAGCTAAGGGTCTTGCTCCTGCCTCCTTAGATGGGCTTTGGAATGGGGGTGAGGGCAGGGAGGGCTGTCTGGGCTGTAGAATCGTGTTCCATCTTTTATGAGTATATGTGCTGAGGGAGTCAGGGTCTAGGCAGTAAACAGATCTCACACTCAAACTAGGTAATCTGAGGAGAGTTTAATAATGACCTATATATAAAGGGCTGGGCAGGGCAGGGCAGGGCAGGGCAGGGCAGGGCAGGATTTTTGAAAATAAAAAAGGGATCATCGACTGGGGGTAGTGGTGCACACCTATAATCCCAGTACTTGGGAGGCTGAAACAGGAGTATCACAAGTTCAAGGTCAGCCTCCACAATTTAGTGAGGCCCTCAGAAACTTAGTGAGACCCTGTTTCAATATAAAATAGGGCTGGGGGTATAGCTCAGAGTGCCCCTGGGTTCGATCTCTAGTAGGGGGGGTATGGAAGGGGGAAGATAGTCTAGTTAGATTACCTTTGTAATCCCAGTACTTGGGAGGCTGAGACAGGAGGATCGTGGGTTAGCGGCCAGCCTTAGGTTCTTAGTGATGCCCTCCGCAACTTAGTGAGACCCTGTTTCAAAATAAAGAATAAAAAATAGGACTGGGAGTGTAGCTCGGAGGTAGAATGCCCATGGGTTCCATCCCCAGTACCACAAATAAATAAATAAATAGATAAATAAATAAATAAATAAAAAGTGATAGTTTAGTTAAAAAGGGATAGTGAAGTTAGTAGGAGGGAAACTAATCATCTAACCTTTGGCCTAAAGGGGCGAGGAGGAGAGGTCAGGGGTCTGGCGAGGCAGCTGTCTGGGGGGGCTCCCTGATGAGAACTGAGGCCTGCAGCCGCCCCCATTTGTCCATTCTTTGCCTGAGCGTCGCCAGTGGGGCCCACAGGATTTCCCTGGCACCAGCTTACCTGTCTGCGTGAGTGCAGTTGGGCTGGTGATGTAAGAATCATGCAATTATTTCTATCCCAGGACGAATCACACTTTTCCAATGACCTCTTTTCTGTCTCTCTCACATGCCGGTGTGCTTCTAGAGGACACAGAGTCTGACTTGTTGGGCGTGTTCCCTTAGTATCCAAGCAAGTGCTTGTGGAATGGAGGAAGGAAGGAAGCAGCTAGTTCTGTCTGGTCTCATAGCACAGTCCTATCATTATTGTTTGGGGACCTGGACTATGGTTACAGGCAATTCTCTGAGAATCCAGAGAGGAAGAAATATCCTAGATAAGGGTTTACTTGAAGCCATGATCACAAATTGGGAACATGTGTTGCCAACTGTCTGTGAAAAATCTGAAAGCCTCCAGCTCATCAGCTACTGGGTTTCTATGATGCCCATTACCCAGGTGCTGGGTGAGGGCAAGCGATGAAGGTGCCCACCAGAAGACCCGAGCTTTGCTTTACATCTTATACCTAGAGTTAACCCTAAGGAGATTACCAGCTAAATGTGAAAGAAAGTATGCTCATGATTTTCATCACAGACGTGTTTACAAAAGAAAAAATTAAAAGTGTTAACAGTCTGCTGGGCCTGGTGGCGCACGCCTGTAATCCCAGTACTTGGGAGGCTGACACAGAAGGATAGAGGGTTTGAGTCTAGCCTCAGCAACTTAGTGAGACCCTCAGCAATTTAGCAAGAACCTGTTTCAAAATAAAAAATAAAATAGGGTTGTGGTTGTGGCTCAGAGGTAGAATGCTCTAGGTTCAATCCCTAGTCCCCCCCCACACACAAAGTATTAACAGTCTTTCAATAGGGGATTTGTTAAATAAAGTACTTATGAAATAGGATGAGGTAAATTCATGGAAAGGTATTGTGTGAAAAAGCACAACTTCTTATATCATATATTTTTAAGTAATAGTTACAGTTGTGTGAATTTAACCATTACTTTACCTCTCTACATCTCACTCTCCTCTCCTTTAAACTACATCTACCTGATGGGATTGCTTTGAGGAGCAAATGCAAATAATGCCCAAGATACTGAACACATGGCGAGGACTCAGAATGTGTTAACTCTTATTATGTTATTATTATTTATATTCCCTATATGCAAAGAAAGATAGACAAGAGATAAACTATTTCCAGCAACTATTGTTATGCACTTTACTTTCTTTTTCTACATTTCTGCATTACTAAGTTTTTTTCCACAACAATCATTCATCAATTTTGCAATTGTACTAAACTTATAAGAAAAAAAGACTTTTATTTTAATTCCTCCTCTATAGCTTATTACCTCTGTGTCTTTGGGAAAATAACTGGACACCTCTACACTTTGTTTTCTTCATTTATAAAATAGGAAGAATGATTCATTTCTTTCCTTCTTCTGAAGATATTGCTATGGATCAAATGAATTATTGAAATTGTGTTCTTGGAAAATGGCAAAGTACTATACAAATATTAGATTTCACTGTTATTATTTTTATTAACTCGATTGGAATCATTTTGAATTTTGCCCCTTCTCATCTGGGTGTTTTGTGGGAGACAAGTAGCCTTTATGAAATGAGGCCTGTTGAAGCCCATAAACCGTGGACTTGCTGTGGGTAACTCCCATGATCAGCTGGCGTCCCCTCGATGCCACCGAATTATTAACAGGCAAACAGCGGATTTCCAGAGCTTACCTTTGCCCTGGCTTGTTTTCACTGCTTGTGGCTGTCACTCCTGTGCCCCTCTCCTTTCAGTATGGGATTTGTCTATCTCCAGGCTTGCTGCTGACTTGGTATATCAAGGGAGGAGCCAGAGGTGAGCTCATTAGCAAGCGTTTGGTGAGTGGGTAGGAGGAACGTGTGGGCTCCAGAGGTGAATCACTGGCGGGTTCACGAGGTCGAAGCGTGGCTTTGGGGGCCCCTGGGGATTTGGTCATATTTACCATCGTTTCTGACGCATCATCTCCTTCCTCTTCACTCATGAAAGATGCAGCCGCCTTTGGGGAGGAGGTCCAAGTGGAGCTTGACAGCGTTTCTGGGAACACAAGGAGGGACCTGTAGTCAAAATGTGCACAACTGAAGGAGGTCTTTGTGCGAGAAGCGGTCCCGCCTGTAAACGTCCCCGGGCACCAGTTTCGTGCCAGTTTATTTTCCAGTGAAGACACCAGTGGTCTCGGGCGGAGTGGCGTTAGCAAGAGGGAACAAAAAGGAAAAGGCGCACTTAGCACTAAGGGAAGGCGAGCTTGGCTCCTGCGCCGCAGGGTGCGCGCGGCGGACGCGCCAGAACCAGCTCTGCGCTCCGGGTCCGGTGCACGCGTGCGGGGCAGGGTTATGAGCATTCCTTTTTCGTGATGCCTTTTAAAATGTGATTTTAAAAGTTTTTTTTTCTTTGAGAGGAAGGAGCGGGAAAGGTGCCCGTAGCTGAGAAATAACATTTATTTTTGTAAAGGCAAAAAATCTATTTACCGTGAGAAATGATGGATGAGCTGGAGCGTATTTCACCGCCCGCTCCCCCCGCCCGCCCGCGCCCCCCGCGGCGCCTGACAAGTTTCCGCGCACATTGGGCTCTTGAAGTGCTCAGGATTTAAGGCCTCCCTGAGAAGCTGGAGGGGTGGCTTTGCTTTCCCCTTTCCCACTCTTTGGAAGGTTTCAGTCCAAGCTTATACAAGTCATTTCCATTTTCAAAAGCAGAGTTAGTAAAAAAAAGAAAAAAACATTTTGGAAACTTTCCCTGCAACCACCCTCCCCATCCCACCCCACTCCATCTTCTTGTTCGAGAAATGCAAATCTGAAGCCAATCCTATTTTATGTTAAAAAGTTGAAAAACATTTCAATGTATTCTTGTCTTGTATGACTGGCTGAGAGCCTCTAAATCCCCACCATTTACCAAATTAAACTAATTGAAAGTGCTTCCAAAAGCCACATCTGTAGGCTGACGTTTGTCCCTGCCTTTCACTTTGGGCTCGGGAAACGGTTCTCCATTCCATTGATCCCTGAATAGTCATGCCTGTCAGGAAGCCACATCAGCCATTATCATTCTAATTTTACTGCCTTTCTTGGTCCCTAATCTAATTTGCAATGATGCTTAAGCATTTCGCAAGGCCATAGCACTTTCTTCAGAATTTCAACAAGAGCATTAAAACCCCCAATTTACATTAATGAAGTGCACATTTAATTAGGGGCGAGGGTAAATGGAGGGCTCTTCAGGAGCAGTTTGTGTGATATGATAGGCACTCGAAAAGGAAAGGAGATATATCTGATAAAAGACTTGCCATACATCAGATGGCTTGATTTCTCCCCCCTCTCCCCCTCCAGCCTTCTCCCAGCCTCGCCTTCCTGCTCATTTCCACCCTCCCATCAACTAACTCTATCCCTCTAAAATTTGTTCCAAAGCCACGATAATAAAATTATGAAAGCAGACCTGTCAACAAGGGAGGACGGGGCAAAGAACTATTTAAGAGGGATCGTGTGGCTTTTGGTTCCCCTGCTGCTCCCCAAAGGGGAGATTAACTTGTTCTTTTAAATAATGAGAAACATAGGAAGCCATCCCCAGCCTCCCTGTTTAATGAATGCATTAACCACACAGGCGAGCCCTGCAGTAGTACACACTCTGGGCTTGCGGCTGGGAAAGGGGCTGGCAGGAGGAGAGGCGGGGAGGAAGATCTGGTTAGAGATGTCACGCAGTGAATTCATTAGCACATATGATCTGAGATGCGGTGATGTCACACAACCAAGTCACTGTGGGCAAGGCTTTGGATGCAAAGGAGGTTGGCCTGTGTGTGTCTAGGTCCGCACACATATTTGTAGTTCATGAGGTGTAAGGGTAAGGGCACTGTTTACATGAAGATCTTATTTTTGGAAACTTGTTATCCTTCCTTCAAGTTGTCCTTCTCCTCCAGTGGTTATTTAGTAGTAATAATGGTGATAATCATGAAGAGCATGATGATAACAGGAACACACTCTCAGAAAGACAGTGATATCAATAAAACGAGCAACTCAATGGTTTGTGGTTTTATGCACTTAAACAAAAATGTTTATGCCAACATTTTTGCCCAGTTTGCTATTTTGGAGCTCAAAATAAAAACATTTATTCATGAGAGGATTGTTTGAATTTCTCTAATTATAAAAGTTACATTTCATGGGGAAAAGTACATATTATATTAACTTACCAATACTAGCTAGACATTAATATGTAGTCAAGTACAATCCCTCTCTTCCAACCACCTTGTAAAGATATTTAATAATAGCTCACTGGTTTTTTGGGATAAGAACCATTTTCCATGGTCATTTCTACCATGGTATGCCCTAGGATGATGCTGAGTGGCAGGAAAGGAGGACCTCAAAGTTAATTCCCTACTCAAATCTTGGACCTAAGCAAAGAAAACAAAAGACACAAGAGTGGGGGTGAACAACGATATTGAGAAAAAGAGGAAGAAGAAAATAATATGAGGGCATTAGATAATGAATAGAAATTAAAAGTGAAATAATTAAAAATATTAAGGGGTAAGGTAAGAATAAGCGCTTTTACAATCTGAACATGTGGGTTCTTAGTGGGCAGATCTGCATTGGCCATGTGATGTTGGACAAGTTACTGCCTCTAATATTTGACTTTCCTATTTGCAAAATGGAGATGATAATGGTACTTTATAAGGTACTTCTTAAGATTCAGTGAGATACTGTGCATGACTTGCTTAGGAGGTTATATGGCATTTAATAAGCACTCAGTAAATGAGAAGGGGAATATAGCAAGTACTCAATAAATGCTATGAGAGAGGAAAGTAAAGACAGATAAATGAATAGAAACCCTAAGAAGGACTGAGAAAGTTATACAAAAGAATGTGTACTTAAAAGACGAGTGAAAAGAGTGAAGGAAGAGCAAATCATACTTGGTTACCCAACAGCCTAAGTGTGGGACCTTGTGCCTTTCTTATGGACAACAGAGAAAGAGCACACTTTATAGACTGAGAAGGAGAAAATAAACTAGGCTGATGAGACATTAAAAATCTGCATTCTGGACTATTAGAATTTATCTTTCCCAATAGCCATCTCAGTAGAGATTGAATTAATAAAAATGCAAACAAGGAAGTTGTGTCTATGTCTGAAATGAGAGGTGTTTCTTTGCTTTCCATGTAATACAAAATGGTATCTCTTTAAACCGACTTGACTCCTTGGCCTTTTTCTCTTCCTCCTCCTCCTCCGCCTCCATCACCACTGACAGTGGATATTTTAATGACATCCTTTTCCCTAGCATACATTTCTCTTCCTAGTGGTAATTATTGTTACAGGGGCTTTTAGACCTTTCCAGAGATATTTTATGCATCTCTATGTAAGATTCAGGTTTTTAATTTTGCCCTTGTTTAATCTCTTTGGTCATGCCCAAGCCTGGAGGAAAGTCACATAAAATACCAGAACATTCATTTCCTTTTTTTTCTAATTACGGACATAATAGCTGACTGTTACTAAAAATTAGGAAGCATACAAAACTCTGTGACCCGAGTCTTAAGGAAGTAGACGATTTACAAACTAAATGTTCAAATGTTAGCCATGAGGAGGGTGTGCAGGGACAATCTAATTACTGTGGATTGGGACCGATGTGCTGGATATTTGGAAGTGATTAGTGATCTCGTCTCCACCCAAGTCTTCAGTTTGCTACCCAATGTGAGTGCCCAATGTGAAAGAAAGACAGCCGAGGGGGTAAGAGAAGGTAGACTAAAAATTGGCATCTATCGTTTCTGCACAGGGTCCAGAACTTGCTGGGCACCACTGGCCCAGTGGCTTCTTGGACGCAAGGCAGACTCCATTTGTTGCCCAGGAAGGGCCTCGCTCAGGAGCCTGATCTACAATTACAGCATTCATTCCTCAACTCGAAGGTGAAAGGGCTGCTGTATCGTAGTGGGGACTAATTCCTAATGAAACGGGTGATGGTTTTGTATTTGTGTATTTGCACAGCTGATGGTCTGTGACTGTTTCTCCAGTAAAAGAAACTTGGTGCCGGCTGAAGGATGTAGAGCCAACTCTTGCTCTGAGGACTATGAGACCGTCTGTTCATAGAGAGGGCTGGACCTGGCCCTCTCAGAATATCGCGAGATCTCTGCCAACGCACGCCAGCAAGGATTGCTATGACCTGGATCTGAAAGCTGGCTAAACCTATAGCACATGCACAAAACCATGTGGACACTGGAGAAGAAAAGTTGACTTGTAGTCATGATTTCTTGCAAGTATTCAAAGCCTGTCAAAGTAAGGGAGATTGATTTTCCATGTAATTATACAATTTTCTCAGTCTCCCTTTTACCCAGTTTAATTAGGAAAGGGTAGACTGCAAATAGAATGCAGTGCTAAGCAATTTCCTTTGTAGGGTTTGGTTAAGAATATCGAAGGCATATTTGCCCTTTCTCTAAATATACTGCTTAATTGCTTGTGAGAAGTTGGAACTTGAGCTCCTCAGTAAAGAACTTAAATTCGTTCTCTTGTTGACTTGAATTTGTATATAAAACAGACAAGGGGAGGGACTGAAAGATGACAAGGTTTAAGCACACAGGCCTCTTTTCAACATGCTATGCTTAGGAAGGAAACCCAGTGCTGCCCAGCTATCTTAAGACTCTTGGAAATTGGCCAGACTTCAGTCTTTTGAGAAATAAACAACCACCATCACGGCACAGCAGCAAAAACGACACCAACTTTTTAGTGTACCCTATCGCTTGGCATTTCCCTTACTTCATAGACGGAATGTAACTGGGGTTGGGGGGGCCAGACAAGAGATTCAGCAGTCCTCTGAAATCTCACGAGTTGAAAATAGAGCCCAGATGGCAGCCAAGTTTCCTGCCCTGAAAGTGAAGAGAGAGACCTAAAAAATGGGATTAGATTTGAGAGAGCGTATGTACTTTCCAGGGGCTTATCTGAACTGTGTGTCTTCCCTGACCCTCTTTGAGTTTACCCATCATAAGTAATAGCACGACCTCTTCTTCAAGTCATTCAAAAATGCATTTGTTCTCCATAATAGAAAGGGAAGCTCCAGCCAAATTATATTCTAATGTATCAGAGCCTTGAACCGAGGGACCATTTTGCATTGCTGACTAGGTGGCTGCTGAATACATTATTAGTCTGACAAGGTTTGCGAAGAGGCAGAATTTCCTAGCTGGGCTCTACTTTTGTTATTTATTTATTCTTGTAGGGAGGCAAAACAAAAAAGAATACTGGGGTGTAATTTACTGTTGGGACTAAGTGTTAGCAGCCCCATAAGATGTTATTCCTGGATTTAGTCATGCTGAAGGTGGGACGTGTCCTCGATAGAATTGTCAAGTATCCAGCTGGGGCAGGTGGAACAGGGTCTAGGAAGGCCCAAGAAGGTAAGTATTTTAAATATATGATTCTGAGCTTCCAACTGCCCTCCTGGCCCAAAGGAGTTAGTATTGACGATCTACCCAGTGACATGGACATGGAGCAAAAGAAACCGCAATGCCTGATATGCCAGGTCCTTTTTAGATGGAAGAAATACTGAATTCTTCCATTTATATATTTTTATTTTTATTTTATGTATTTATTTTGCAGGGCTGGGATTGAACCCATGGCCTTGCACATGCTATATCCCCAGCCCTCATTCTTCCATTTTAATTTAAAAATCTGGACTCAGATTCTTAGAAGAGGCAATCCAAGGAAAGCATGAAGTGCCCTGGTGCTGAGAAATGCCTTCTTCCATTCGAGCTGGTTGAAGCCAGTCAGTAACTGAAGCCAACTCAAGAGGTAGTAAATACAGCACGGTAGCTAGCTGCGCTTTGCTAAATCACCTATCACTGAGCACGTGGACCCTTTGCCAATGAGTTTCCATCAACCTGACCCCAGACATTGCATTACTAATGTGGTGCATTGAGGGTCCCCTAGTGAGTGTGCGGAGGGAGTGCTTATTCCTAAATACCCTTTTAGTACCATGGAGGACTAAGGCCCTGGGATGGAGTCCACTCTGCTATTGGACAGAGGCTTACATAATTCCCTGCCAACTTGGCAATGTCATCTTTTGGGATACTGGAGTCCCTTCGGCCTAGGTCCCTGAAGCAGTTTTTAAACAAACAGGATGAGAGAGTTTGGAAAAGGTAAGGAACTTTTTTTTTTTCCTGGAGGCCCAAATTGTGGTCTTGGTATTTGCACTGCCTATGTCTGTCAGATTATCACTCATCCTCCCTTTTAGCCCACTTTGGCTCCATAGAC
Source organism: Glis glis (assembly GCA_004027185.1). Taxonomy (NCBI): domain Eukaryota; kingdom Metazoa; phylum Chordata; class Mammalia; order Rodentia; family Gliridae; genus Glis; species Glis glis. The sequence continues at coordinate 39,683 of PVJS01002619.1, forward strand.
TCCGCCAGCATGAAACTAAGAGGAAGAACTGTTTCCCCACCCATGTTGTTCCTGCTGACTTCTCTCTTCACACGCAAATTTGGCCCCTTGTGTATTAATGTCAATTTGATAGGAAAAAATGTGAGGACTTTGTCCAGTAACCATGGAAACATTGGAAAGCCACCTTTCCCATGGAAAGCAATAGTTTATGACAGACCAATTGAGAAATGATGAGCACTGTATTTTCATAAGGGATGATAGATTGACTAAGAAGAAGTAAGGGGAAGGAACACAAACAGGTGTAAACTGTTCCTTTTCATTTTGTTTCTTATTTTCCAAGCATGGTGTTCACATTGCAAAGGCAGTACAGTGAAAGATCGCCCAATGGGGGGGTTTCAGAGAACTTCATCTGAATTTACTCTCATGCTAATTTGCTGAGTAAACTAGCTACTGAACCAGTCTGACTTCTCTCCTACTTAACGTTGGAAGGTTGAACTCCATGCTGTCTAGAATGTCCCTCCTAGGTCAGATATTTGAAGTCCAGGAGAGTCTTTTCTGTCTCATGGCTCCAATACATTTACACCTGACTGGGCCCATTCATTTGATCACTTTACTTGTCAATTCAGTCATACCACAAATAGGTGTTAAGTTTTTACTCTTCAGTTGGTGTTTCTTGTGAAAGTAGTCCATGCCCACTGTCTTCCATTTTTCTAAGGCATCTAGGTGCCTCAGCCTTTCCTAATGGCTACAATGTCTTCACAAAACTCCTGAACTTGCTCTCTACAAGGTAGAAAGGTTTGTTATCATCCTTTCTCAGCTTCCTCTGATGCTGGTTCATTTCACATGATTGACCACGTGCTCTTTCAAGAAATTCCTTTTTCTCTTTGACTCCCAATTCCTCCTTCATCTGTAATTGCTTCTTCAAGAAGATCTAGTTGTATTCTTCTCCTGGGCTCTAGAATTACCCAGTAAGCCATAACCTGGATTTTTCCATATGGATATTTCACCAAACGCCTCCTGGCAGCAAGTTTGAACCACATTCATCTTCTTACTTCTGAAACCAGTGCCTTTAAATGACACCTATTTCCTATAAAAACATCTCCAGCTTCACCTAATCAACAAGACCAGAATTATTGGTCTTTTAAAGTTGTTTCCTCTTCTTACTCTAGCAAATCCCCTAATTTACTAGATCCTTCAGATTTCAACAGCATATTGATAGTCATATGCCCCTTTCTGTTCTATTTATATTTCCCTTCTTGTTTCCTTTCATTTAATCAGTCAATAAACATTAAGTGGTTCCTAGGTGAAAGGTACTGAGTATTGTGGAGAGAGAGAGATAGATAGGTAGGTAGGGGAGAGAGGGAGTGGGAGGATGCAGTATTTCCCCTTAAAGAGTAACAATCTAGAAGGCATTATATTTGTGATAATTAATTATAAAGAAAAGTAGGAAGAGACAGGAGACAGAAGAAAGAAAAACACAGTATATGAAAGTTCATGGTAGTTGTAAAATATATCTTTGTTAAATTTTATTCATACCAAATTCTGGATATTTTACATTCTCAAAATGGTTCTTTCTTGTTAATCTGAATTATTTCTGTAGTTCTCATTTCTTTTATTATCTTTTGTGTTTCAAGCAAGCCAGTGTTTATCTGATGTCCTGATTTCAACATTTGTAGATTCTTGCAGCTCTCTAGGTAGTTGAAATCTCTTACTATTTTTTCATCTTTTTGTTTTTTTAGTAGTTTTGCAATCTTTATTATAGAAGCTTCAAACTTCTGCCTGGGCAGAGAAACTGTAATATACTCCCAAATCAGTATCACTGGTTTTCATTCTTCATTTAATCTAAGTACTCCACTTGATCAACAAACAGTTTACATACCTGTTATGTGCCTCATGGCAAGATTATGGAATAAAATGTTGAATGGGATTTTCTCAACCTCAAGGTTCTCATATTCCAGTAACAGAGTTAGACAAGTAAATAAATAAGTTCAATTTAGTATGATAACATGCTACAATGACCTTACAGTTAACATTTTTTTTGAAAACTAAGTATATCCTACGTACTGGTTGATACTGCTTATATATATTTATACACACACACACACACACACACACACACATATATATATATATATATATATATATATATATATTAGCTCATTCAATTCTCACTATACCACACTACAAGAGATCAGTTCTGTTATTATCCCCATTTTACAGATAAGGAAACCGAGACATAAACGTATAAAAGCAGAATTGAAAAGCAGACAAAATGCTTCCTGAGTCTTCATTCAAACAGTATTACAGACAGCTCACTTGGTGTTCCAATAGCAGATAACGAATGATTATGCTATTGGGATACAAACCAGGGTATGCAATTTCAATAAAGAAGACTAGCTACATCATGTTTCAGTTGAGTCTTGAGAGAAATACAGTTTTAGTTAGTGAAGGAAGAAAGAAAGGATGGCACTGCATGTTGATTGTAGGCTCAAAGCTGTCTGCTATTTGGAAGGTCTGTTAGGCAGTTAATATATTGTTGTGGAAGGTGAATTTGGAATGCTCCAAGGATAGATGTCTGACATTTAAAGAATGGAGAGGAAAGGAGCAGTAGCGGAGAATGAGATGAAGTAGGAAAGAACCCAGAAGATTTAGTGTCATGATGACTATGAACCAGGAGCTTCAAAAAAGAAACAAATGCACTAGAAGGAGAATGTGGGTGGAGGAAAGCCTAGCAGATTTGTAACCTAGGAGGCTAGTAATGACCTCAGAGAGCGCAGAAGGGTGGCATTGGAAGCCAAGCTTAGAGGACTATTAAAAAGTAGAGGCAGTGTGCTGCCTTCTCCTGTGTCTATTTACTCATATCTGTGTTCATGAATTTACTTACACATACCCATGTGTACTCTTAGTATTCAATAATGCACATTGGGGAGGCATAAGACTAATTTAGCAAAAGCTGGGGAAGCAGACTTGCAAAGGGAATGTACTCATCCCTGTTCTATCTATGCTTAATAAGTAATCATTAGTAAACTGTGACACTGTGAGATGGAACTGGCACCTAGTAGACTGTTGTTCCTCCTGAGATACCTGCTAGCTTTGCTGCCAAAGAAGAATATCTGCACCTGTTCCTCATCTGTCAAGAAGTAAATGATTAAGCGCCTTTTAACATTTCAAGATTCTTTGATCTCCTTGTAACTCACAGAAATCACAAAAGTTAGACAGTTGATGGCCACTCTCTTTACTATTCCTTCTTCTGTGGTATGGGGAGGGATTTCTTACTCCATTGCCGCCCAGTGAGCCAAACACCTCACATCTGACAATCAGGAAGATATCTTAGAGTCTCACGCTCTGGTCTTTCTTTGTTTCAGTATTGTTCACCTTCCATCCTTTCTTTTTCAGATGCTTGTGTTTAAACTTCCTCACTGTCTGTCAAAAGGACGAGTTTACTCAGCTGGAAGAATTGAACCTTGAAAGTCACAGCCTTCCTTTCACCCTAAGTTTTAACAAAGTTGATTAAAAAACAAGACTATAAGGCTTTATTCATCTCTAAACATACCAGCAAAGCAACTGCTATATTAAACAGAACGCTGTTAACTACTACAGAGGCTACCAACAGTGAAAAGAAGAAAAATTGTAATCAGTTCCTTGTAGTGATTTTTGAACATCTGGCTGTCCTACCCAATCATCAGCTCTTTGACATCATGTAGAGGTAGCTGGAGTCGAGGTGGCTTGCTCCTTGGTTGATTGGTTTAGACCCGAAGTGCCTCTAGTGCAAATCCTGTGCTACTTAATGTCTGTGAGTGCAGTGGGGTGGGAGAGATTGTCTACACACCAAGAAATGTTCAGCAAAGTCATTAATTAATAAACTGGACCTATAAAGTTTCAAAATACTCAAAACATCTTTCTTGAGGAACTGTCTTCTGATGGAAAGCATGCAGGAAGGACAAGTAGAAAAAAAAACAAGCTGAGAAGATAGAAAGTCAGAAAATAGCTTTAACCTTTTAAATTTCCTTCAAAGGTTTTTGCTTATTTATGTTTAAATTCATTCAACAAATATTTATAAAGTGCCTCCCATATGCCACGATTTGCACTAAGCTCTAATGTTACACTAATAGTAGAAGTATACAAAGAAAAATATCCCTGCTCTCATCAGCTTCCTTTATTTTTTAAATTTATTTATTTATTTTTTTATGGTGATGAGAGTTGAACCCATGACCTCATGCATGCTACACAAGTGCTCTATAATGGAGCTGCACCTCAGCCCATTAGTTTCCTTTAAATTTATTCCATTGAGCCAGGTGTGTTGCCCCACATCTGTCATCCCAGTACTTGGGAGGCTGAAAGAGGAGGATTGCAGGTTCAATGTAGAAAGACTCTCAGCAACCTAGTGAGACCCTATTTCAAAAAAGTGGGGAACTGGGGGTATAGCTCAGAGGTAGAATGCCCCTGGGTTCAACCCTCAGTAACACACACACACAAAAAAAGAAAAAAATTCCATATGTCAGGGTAATGAGCCCATCCCCTACCCCCAGTGGCATATTTCTAAATGGATTTTTATTTTTTAGGACAGTTGTAAACTTACAGAAAAATTGAAAATATAATTCAGAGAGTTCCCATAGATTCCACATCCAGTTTCCCCTATCATTAATGTCATATATTACAATGATACATTTGTTTCAGTGGATCTATTGGCATATAATTATTAACACCCATAGTTTGTTTATATGTCCTACAGTTTTTCCCTGTTCTAGGATGCCATGCGGGACACGACATTACCTTTATTCACCACACATCCTAGGCTCCTGTTGGCCGTAGCCCTTCTCAGATTTTCCTTGTTTTTGATGACCTAAAGAGTTTTGAGGGGCACTCTTCAGGTGATTTGTATTGGAATTTGTCTGATGTTTTTCTCATGATAAGACTTGGGTTGTGGGTTATTGGGAGGAAGATCACAGAGGTAAGGTGCCATTTTGATCACAGTGTATACAGAGTTTATACCATCCACGTGATTTATGACTATTGATGTTGGCCTTGGTCACCTGGCTGATACAGTGTTTGTTAGTTTTCTCCACTGGAAAGTTACTCTGCCTTCTTTCCATACTGTACAATTTGGAAAGAAGCCACCATGTACAGCCCACGCCTAAGGAATGGATGTTACACTTTCTTACCTTGAGAGTGAAGTATCTATAGAAATTATTTGGGATTCCGCAGTGGAAATTTGTCTCTTTTCTTCCATTTATTAATTTATTCAATCATTTATTTATTTATTTATTTATTTATGCAACTTAAACAAAATTTTATTACGAAGTCAGTAGGAAAATAGAAAGGGAGGAGAAGAAAAGCAGCGTGCACGCTGGAGAGCCCAAAATGGAACTCTCTCATTTATTTATATTGGTATGGGTTCATGGATATTTATGTTATACTCTGGGCTATAATTCAACACTACTGTATTTATTTTGTTATTCAAAGTGTTCTATTTTGGGCCACAGTTGGTGCCTGAGCTCCAGTTCTAGAATCAGCTATTTCTCTAAGAAGCTCTAATTCCTTAAAATGGAGAATGGTATTAGAAACCAAGATATGGGCCCTAGGGCTCCTTGCTCCAGGGCTGTCAATTCTTCTTGGGCCCCTCAGCTGACAGAGAAACCAATTTGGTTTTACTATAGTGGGTTGAATAGTATCCACTCCCTCCACCCCCACCCACCAAATTCATATCCACCCAGAACCTCAGAATGGGACCTAGTCTTTGAAGATGTAATTAGAATAAGGACTGAGATAATTGGATTAGATTGGACCCTAAATCCAATGACAGTGTCCTTATAAAAGACAGGAAAGGACACACAGAGACACAGAGAGCAAGACAATGTACAGAGACGAGGCATGCACTCCACAAGCCAAGGAACCCAGGAGCAAACAGAAGCTGGGAGAGGAAATAAAAGGGTTTACCCTAGAGCCTTCTGAGGGAACGTGGCCTTAGAAAACCTTGATTTTGGACTTCTGGCCTCCAGAACCGTGAGAGAATACATTAGTGTTGTTTCAAGTCACCAAGTTTGTGGCACTTTGTTACGGTAGCCCTAGGAAATGAACACAGAAACCATATAGGCAAAGATATCTTTTTTACCTTTCTCCAATTGAACATATGACAGAGAATATCCATGTTGGACAGTTGAAGGGGAGAAGGAAAGGAGATTTTTTAGAGGTGAAGATGTAATATGCCTATAAAATAGGAATGCTGATGGGTACACTCTTTCTTGCCTGGGCAGTCTGGCTTCCCAAGGCCATTTGAGTGAATGATGAGAAATTGCACCATGATGGTCTCTCTCTGTGACTTCATCCAGGTGCTCTCCTGCTTCTGACATTGGCGGGTAGTAAGGGAATGGGACAGTGACATTTATTGAGTGTCTATCCCATGCCACTTTGCACAAGTTATCTCCTTTAACCCAAGCAAGAACCACGTAAGGCAGGTACGATTGTTATCCCATAGTATATATGAGAAAACTGAGGGTCAGAGAAGTTAAGCAGCTTGCCCTGAATTATGCTTAATTATCATGTAAAGCTGAAATAAAGGCTCAAGTAGTCTCACCTTAACTCTGGGGCACGGTCTTCCACAAACTACATAGTCCTGAACCTCAACACTTTTTTTTTTTCTGTTTCGGCATAACAACCACTATATCAGAATTACTTTTTTAGTTTTCCCCTTAGAAATGCTACTACCTAGCCGGGCGTGGTGGCGCACGCTTGTAATCCCAGTACTTTGGGAGGCGGAGACTGGAGGATTTCGTTCGTGGCCAGCCTCAGCTCTCTCTCTCTCTCTCTCTCTCTCTCTCTCTCTCTCTCTACTTAGTGAGGCCCTCTGCAACTTCGTGAGACCCAGTTTCAAAATAAAGTATAAAAAATAGGGCCGGGGGTGTAGCGCGGAGGTAGAACGCCCCTGGGTTCAATCCCCGGTACCGCGAAAAATAAATAAATAAATAAATAGAAATGCTACTACCTTTTCTTTTTGCCTTTTAATTTTTTATTTTCAATATACTTTTATCGGTGCATTGTAATCACACATCATAATGAAGTTTAGAGTGATAGGGACAGGCAGGCACACAGCACTTGGTGAGCTAAATGCTACTATCTTAACATTGGCAGATAAAATTTAAAATCTTTACAAATGATATGTATCCATTATTGAGAAAAATAAGTGAGTCATAAAAGTCCTCAGCAAACACTTTTAAATTGCTGCCCAGAGGAGACGGAACTCTGAATAAAAAGTCACTTTGTGTGATTATCCTATGCAACTTAATTGTAATCTTCCCTTTGTTTTTATTTTTCACTTAGAAAGCTCATGAATATGTGATGTGTCTTTTTCTTCCCTTCCATTCTCATCACCTTTGGCCACCGCTTTGGTTTGGACCTTTATTGCCTCTTATAGGACAAATTCAAAATGCCTTCACCGGTCTTCCTGTTATCTTTCCTTGCCTGATTCCTTTCATGTTGCTTCCCTGCTCAAACAAACAACAAAACCCCCAACCCAAAACCTGAGAAAGAGCATGCTCTGACCCCATCCTTCCTTTCCAGCCTGTGCCCCATGTCCTGCTGTGTGAGCACCTCAGCCTCGCTGGACTATTTTTTGTTATTGGATTCACCATGTGCCCCCTCTTTGGTCAGAACCTTTGTTTTTGCAGTCTCTTTCACCCAGGGCATGTTGTTCCCTCCATCTCCACTTGTCAAACTCCTTAAGGTTCAACTTGAAATCCATCTTGTCCTCGAAACCTCCACTGAGTCCTGTGGCTCAGTCGTTTCTCAGTTCTCAGGTTCTTAATCCCTGTTACGTGTCCTGGGATCTAAGTTCCTGAGGGTTGGACTTTGTCTTCATCATCCTTTTATCTCGTGGGCATCACTTGAGTGTCTGGCTCCATGTCTGCTGCATACGTGAGGCGGATGGATAGACAGGTAGGTAGCTAGATAAAGTGGGCACCAATAATGCATTCAAAAGGTACTAACTGCTAAAATTCCACAAAAGCAAGTAGATCATAACTCTGGGCCTCGCTGCATTTTTAAGGTGTAGGAAGATTAAGTAATCAGAAGAGAATGTCAATACTACTCAGATAATCTTGAAATTGTTTCTCTCTTTGGATAGAAGAGAATCTGGCGGGATTCTTAAGCTAGCATTCAAATGACCTGGATGCCATGATACAGCCATACCCAGAGGAAGTGAGAAAGTAAAAACATCCCATAATGGGCTTAAATGGAATTTAGATTTGTGACTCAAATGTTACACGGGAAGATACTGGATGCATATTATGTCACTTTAATTTGCTTTTGGGAAAAGTTGGGAAGTGGCGGCAGACTTACATAAGAGAACAAAACAAAATAGAATAGAATCACAGTAGACTTACATAACTCCAGGGCAGCTCTTATCCAGCGGGGAAGTGCACCGGATCTTGATTCAGAGAAGCTTAGGGCTCCTGCGGTGTTTTCCTCTTCAAAGCCCTGTGCAAACATGAACAAAGTTAATCTAATTAACTTATTAGCTTTTTAAGCTAGTGGTACCAATTAGTCACCTCATCAGACTCTGGCTCGGGTCTCACTGCACAGTGCATAGCTATAAAGGGGCTTTCATCGAAAACCCCAGGAGTGTAGCACATGGCATTTGCCTGTGTTTTCAAGAGAATGGCAAAAAGAACCATGTGCAAGGCAATTACGGGAATCCTCTCTGGGAAAAGCCTTAATCACAGTGACCATTCTCGGCACCTCGCTCCAGAAAGGAAGCACGCATCAGGCTTCATCCAGGGAGCACGCACCCTCCCCTTAACCTGAGTTTGGAGGGTGATTAGAAATTGTACTTGTATATTCCTGGGTACCCCAGGGGTGGAGGTGGGGGGAGAAAGCCCCACCAGCAACCAACAGGGAATCATAGAAGATCTGGCAGTTTGGGTGGTATTTTTTTAAAGGGGGAAAAAAGGGGGATTCAAGCAGGGTGCGATGAGAATAGTGATCCCAAAATACAGCCTTGAAGGAAGACTTCCAGAGAAACAATGGGGAAGGAATAAATAAAAAGAAAGTTATAAATTCATCTATTTGCTCTTCCCTGACCCTTGCTTTTACTCCTCTTCACTGCAACTACCCTGGGAAAGGCACAATACTTTCCCCTGTCACAATATTGAGAAAAATTGAAATGGGGAAGAAAGACCACCAGATGCTTTATTGTCTTAGCAGTTTCCACATAATTAGCTGGGGATAAAGGGCCTCTGCATGGTTTCATTGCACTGAATGAACTTGGATATTGCTACACAGTAGTGTGTTTTATGATTCATGCTCTGTTATCCTGTGGCTTTTCCAAACCTGCCGGCTACTTTATCACTGCCGGCCAAGCCTGGGCCCACCACTTAAAATGCAGTAAGGCAAGGCAAAGTTCCCTGTGCATGACAGATGTCCACGAAATTGTTTAACACACACATACACGCTCACACAGAGCACAAAGCGGGCTCCGGCCCTCGTACGCTTCTTGCTGGCTCAATGTCCTTATTAAACATAAATAAAAAGTATGGGGCTGGGAAAGAAAGAAAAAATTCGTGAAACAACAACAACAACAAAAAAGACAGTGCATTTTGGACTGTGGTTACATCGGATGCATTTAGAATTTCAAAAGGCCCTTGAAAAAGTTAGAAATAATGAAGTCATGAGAAAAGCCAAGGGCTGGTGTGCTGGGGGGTTAGGTTAAGAAATTGAGTATTGGAGGTCATCTTTTCTCTCTGAACTGATATCAGAAAAGTCTTTGTATTGCTTTCTTTTATATTGCCTCCTTTTTTCCCCCTTTTTTCTTTTCTTGGCACTGGAGATTGAACCCAGGGGCATTCTACTTTCAAGCTACACCCCCAGCCATTTTTATATTTTTTATTTTGAAACGGCGTCTCGATAAGTTGCTGAGGCTGGCCTTAAACCTGTGGTCCTCCTGTTTCAGCCTCCCAAGTACTAGGATTATAGGTGTGCACTTGCATGGCTCCTTTCGGTCTATAGTCCTGTGTGCTATGGGAAGAGCTTCTTGGTGTGGTCCCTCATCTGCTTTATTCCTCGGCACCCCATCCCTAATACTCTCATTTTTAAGTTATCAGCACCTTGTATTTCAACTCGATCGCACATCTCCCTCCTCACTCAGCATGCCAAGACCTTTCATCCCTTCTGCTTTTGCACAAGGAAAGTGCTTTTCCCTGGGAAGTGACTCACTCTCCACTCTACTTTTGTAGAACAATTTCTATCTTGCAGCACGTGTTGAATTATGAATCCCGATGTAAGCGCCTGTCTCCCTTAGCAAATTCAAGGCTCTCTGAGAGCAGACGCTGTGCTGACTCATCTTTGCACATCAGGGCTCGCTGGGTCTAGCAGCTGACATACAGTAGATGCCACCAGTGTTTAGGGGATGGTAATGTTGAATGGGAACTTCTGGGTAGGTAGGTGAGTGCAAACTTCCTGTAGTTTCTTTGAATGAGGCTTCCTCCACCTTGATTTTTTGTGTTACTTTTTGGCAATAACACGCTCTGTTTTAAAACCCTGATGGATTACTTTTCAGGAGTGGGAACCACTCAGAGGTGGTAAGTGTTTCTAGGGACAGGAAGTTGGTAAGGACCGTATTGGGCCAGGTGGAGATCAGTCCCAATCTCAGTCAGTCCTGTCCCAGGGCAGTCTGAAGAGATTCCCCATTTTTGACAGTGGCATGCAGGGCTCACACATGTTGTCCCTTCTCTCTCCAAGCTTTCAGTGCACCCCAGGGTATGTCTTAGTCAGCTTGTGCTGCCATATTAAAATACCACAGGCTGATAGCTTCAACAACAGAATGTATATCCCATAGGAGGATGGAAGTTTAAGATCGAAGGTTTGCCAAGTGTGGTGATACTCACCTGCAATCTCAGCTGCTTGGGAGGCAGAGGCAGGAGGATTGCAAGTTCAAGGCCAGCCTGGAGAACTTAGTAAGACCCTGTCTCGAAATAAAAAACAAAATGGACTGGGAATATAGCTCAGTGGTAGAATGTCCTGTGTTCAATCACCAGTACCAAAAATAAATTATTAATCCCAGTAATTGGGAGCCTGAGACAGGAGGATTGCAGGTTCACAGCCAGCCTCAGCAACTTGTGAGGCCCTCTGCAACTTAGTGAGACCGTGTTTCAAAATAAAAGAATAAAATTGGGCTGGGGGTATAGCTAGGAGGTAGACTGCCCCTGGGTTCCATCCCCAGTACCGCACACAAAAGAATAAATAAATAGATAATAAACCGATCAAGGTGCTGTCAAGGTAGGTTTATTCTAACACTTCTCTTGGCTTGTTAGGTGGCTGCCATCTCTCTGTGTCTGTGTGGCCCAGCTCTTTAGCATTCACAAACCAGCCAACAACAACCAAAATGTGCTCCCCTAGGAAAGGCCAGGAGGCCTGCTACTCATGGTGTTGGGAGAGAAACATGGGAAAATAAAAGCACGGATAAAACAACAAGCATCTAATATGTTATATGTAGAAGTGTGTTATGTTCAGAATCTCTGGCATTTTTTTGAAATAAACAAGCAGAGACATAATAGAGAAATAAAATGAGGAAGCCAGTGGAATTCGCACAGTGGGGATTTTGAGTTTTTCTGTGCATTTCCTTCCTTCTTTTCCCTCCACTGATGACTTGAAGGAGAAACGCAACTTCCCTCAGGATGGCTGGCGGGGGCCGATTTGCTCAGTGGTGGGGCCAGTAGCCCAGCTCCCCTTCTTCCTGAAGGCTGCTTCAGAAATGCTTTACAATGGAGTTTAGTCTTTTGTGCTCCCCAAGCTGATCCATGGTTTACAAAGAGCTGCTTCATCAGTTCTGATTCTCCTGCACCCAAGAATCATAACTCAGAAAGGAGGGGGCCCCTGGGCACCTTCTTCCTAATCAAGAGGTTAATATTTATGTTTTTGTTGACACATTTCCTTCTGTTTATACATTGTTGTTCTGCGTGAAAGGTTAATGTCTCAAAAATAGGAGAATCGATGCATATGCTTCCTGTAATGTTGTTCTTTTAATCAGGAATAGTTTAATTTGCCTTGTAAAATACTTTCTTGTATGTTTTTAAGATTAAGCACCAAAAGGTTAGTATTATTCTGTATGTAGCTAGAAATGCCCGAAGGGGGAAAATCTCTGAATTCTTTTTTTTTTTTGAACTTTCGCATCCTCCCACTTAATATATTCCTTGTCATTATTAAGGGAATCAGACTCTATAAGTTCTTTTAAAACTGTTTACCCCTCTGGAGAAACATGAACTATCTTACTAGGGTATCAACTAAATCTTAGAGAGAGAAATAAAAACATGAAAGGGGCCCAAATGCATGTGAGTTTGAATCCATGTCGTATTTGAGAATTATTTCTGTGTTCATGTGTGTGAGTGGGGGGGGGGAGGGACTGTGCAATGTGTGTGTGAATTGGGAGTATGTGTGGATTGCATTTTGTACATGTGTACTGTGTTTGTGTGTGTGCTGAGTGTGGGGTGGGGACTACGGGTGTGTACGGACTGTGCGTGAGTGTGTGTGTGGGCTGGGTATGAGTGTGGAGACCGAGTGTGTGTGTGAGAGTGTGTGTGTGGACTGTGGGTGGCCTCCTCAACATTTCGGTGGCTGTTTCATTCCCACCCCTTTTACTACGACCCTGGTCAGACCACTTTTATGCCCGTGACAGCTTCATGAAGCACAAAACATGGAGCGATACATGGCATGAAATTGGCAACAAAGCCGAGCAAAAGCAGGAACAATTCTCTGGCAGGATGTGTTCACAATATGGCTGATTGGATCTGGAAGCAGATGCCAGCAGCGAGTATTGTCCCGGTGACTGAAAAGACATGACCCCTGAGAAACCCAAGACAAGGCGGCTCTCCTCCCGAACCAAGGGGGAGGGGAGAAGAGGTGAAACCAATGAATAAATCAGGCAATGAAAACCGGGGAGAAAAGAAAATGCTAAAGAGGACTTTTTATGGGGGAAAGGGGGCAGTTCAGTATGCAATCGCTCTCGCTCCCCAGCTAGCTGAACACTTTCTCAGACAATGGCTTTTTAACAGATGGGAGACCCAGTGAAAGAAGCCAACTTTTGCGCAGTGGAGAATCCCTGTTTGTTTAGTCTGCTGCTTGGGCAGGTGTCTGGAGAAAGGCGATCCAGCAGGTTAAGTGCGGCCAGGATGTCAGAGGCGACTGGTTTCATTTGGGGGAGGGACTGGGCTGGCTTCAGTTAGAAGGTTCCTGAAATTCGGAAGAAAGAATGCACGGGGGCTAGAAGTTGCCTCCTGAAGTGCCCAGCCCCCTCCCCCTCTCCCTCACCTCTCTCTCACCAGCCCTGGGAGCCAAAAGTCTGTTGAAGAGCTGTCCATCACGAAAAGGACCAAGGGGGGATGGGCACGTATCACAGCCTGCATTCTCAGACCAGACTTGATGCTTCCAAACACTTTTTAAACACCCAGGCAAGTAAATGGGCCTAAGCAGGAAATGTAATCTTGTATCCAGCAACTGGGCCCTCTGAAATTTCACGTGTTATAGAGAGGACTTTGTACGGTCCAACAGATTCTGAGGCTATTGACAGACAGTACTTGTCCCTCAACCTTTTTCATTTCCTTTCCCTTTCCTTTTTCTTTTTTGGTACTGGGGATCGAACAGAAGGCATTCTACCTCTGAGCTATGCCCCCAGTCCTTTTCATTTTTTATTTTGAAACAGGGCCTAAGTTGTGGAGGCTGGCCTCGAATTTGTGATCCTCCTGTCTGAGCCTCCCAAGTATTGGGATTACAGGTTTGCACCACTGTGCCCGGCTTGTCCCTTGACCTTCTTGTCTTGGCTTCCAGTAGTGTTCAGTGCTGTGAACTGTCTTGAGATTGCAAGGAGGACAGGTTTGGGCTGTGGGTTGGGAGTGTGTGCATTCACCCTTCCAGCATATCAGTCTTGCAGAGATTCTGCAGATGGTGAATGTGTATTTTCAGAGATGAAATAGCACCCGCAGAAGAAGAGTGGGTGTTCTGCTTGGTAGAGAAGGGTTCCTCCCTAGGCACAGAACATACAAATAATAGCAGACAAAGGAGTAGCCAGGTGAGGAACCCGGGGCTCACTCTCCAGACTGCATTATACCCCGAAGAGTGCACTAGTGCATGTCCAAGGGCACTAGGAAGGACCTGGGTTGGGGGACTGGTGGAGATCTTATCCTCTTTTTTTTGCAAGATGCTAGTATACAAAATGGGAACACAACCTTCTGCTCAACTCTTTCCCTCCACGACCAGATAATTTTCATGAAGCAGCAACTTATTTTCCATTTTCAACCACTTTATTCCCCACTTAATGGAGGCCTAATGTGGACCAGTGTTTGCCTCATCCAGATGCCTGACTCTCCAGGGCTGGCAGCCTATAACTCAAGCAGCTCTGGTCACGGGGCTCCAGAAGGCAGGGCTTGGCCGGCAGTCAAGGGCCATTCATAAGACAAAGGCCGCTTTGAAAAGATTGGAGAGAACAGTCTTAGGAGACTGTAAAGAAAACAACAATCTTCTCATTACCTGTTAATAATAAACTTTAATGCTTCACTTCTAAGCCATCTACTGAAATATATCCTCTATATAAGAATTTTAAAAAGTATTAGCTTCTTTTCACTTAAAATGATCAGTTTTTCCATTTAATAGATTTTAAGTACATTGAATGCTTTCAACATGAAAATTAAGTAGCTTAATGTTCTGATTATCAAAAACACTGAGTGATTCTCCCCCATGTGCAAACACCTGGGCTTGAAGAGTCACAGGACAGAGCCCAGCCCTCAAAGATCTCAATCTGTCTTGAGAAATGCTGTATTTTTTTTCACTTTTGCCTTTGGCTGTTTTTCAGATCAGATATCACAAAAGAACATGACTAATGGGGGCTGGAGGTACACACAGGGATAAGAATACTGGGACATTTTGTTGCAATATTTTGTGCATCCCTAAATGTCATTCCTAAATAACAACAACAACAGTAACAATGATAATGACAGAATTACCATGGTCACTTATTGGGAACATACAATGTTGAAGGATTGGGCTAAATAATCATTTAGCTTTAACTGATCAAGTGCTTTAAATTCTTCCAGTTACTCTATGAAATTTCTCCTCTTAACCCCATTTTAAATGTGGAGTCTGAGCTTAGAGAATCTAAGAAACTTCTAGTCTTTTAATATGTGGCAGTCCTCGGATTGAAACTCAGTCCTGTCTGACTTCAAAGCCATACTTGTAATCATTTTATCATGCTGCTCAGTTCTGTATGGTGTGCAAATAAGAATATATTTGTTGAAACATATTTATTGGATATTTATGTGAAAAAAAAACAAAGCATATAAAACCACAAGCAAGGTTTCAATTAAGCAACAAATCTCAGAAGGGCCTGTGGTGAAATACAAGGTGATCAAATCTTTATGTATCTTTCCAAACGTGTGAGCCCCAGGTGATGAGTACTGATAATTTTATATGTTAGTCCCAGATACTCATGTCTGTTGAAGAGTTTCGCAAAATTATTTCAGAAGTTTGAAAATATGTTCTTTCACTATCTCTTTTCCAACAAAGCAGAGACAGAGAAGTGTATTTTATCATTTGACTATTCTTTCAAGGACTACCTAGAAAGGTTTAGAATAAAGGTTCTTAGTGGTTGAAATTCCAAAACTAAACTCATACTGAAATCCCTTGGGTAGGTTCTCCATCAAGCACCGACCTGGCTGCTATGAGTTGTCTGTGGTCCCAGTGTGTCTCCCAAAAGTCCATGTGTGAAAGGGAAGTGGTGGGTCTACCAGGAGGTCTTTGAGATGGTGGGATCTCAGTCTTTTTCTATTCCTGGTTTGAAATGGAATCACTTGCTTGTTTCCACAGTCGCCACACACTATGAGCAATGACGTGACACAGCCGAGAGGGAGCCTTTGCCACAGAACCGGTGCTATGCCCTGTGGTCTTTCAGCCTCCCAAACGGTGAGCTTATCCTCATGCTCATTGGTTAGGATCACATCACAGGACAGCACCTAAGCCAGTCATTGGCCAGAGGAAAGTGATCAGCATGGTTGGCTTGGCTTAATCAGAACCATACCTGGCTGGGAATAGGGTCAGTCCTTTACAACATGTAAGACAGCACAGAGGACGGCAGAGGTGTGGACAAAACTGGTTCTTTTGGGAAGGAGGAAAGAGGGGATGGATATTAGGTAGGCAACTAACAGTCTAAAGTCCAATTCAGTTTTGTCATCATTTAACAGGACAGTATATGATCTTAGCAAGTATGAGATGATGGTGCTAATACCTTTTGTAAACTATAAAATAATATAGAATAACTAAGTTAGTCTGAGTCAGACTCTTCTTAACATTTTTCAGTTTCTTTATTTTGCTAAAGGTTGCCTGTGCTCTAGCCATATTTGTTATGATATTCTTAAATATTTTTCAAAGGTTTAAGGTAAAAATTAAAGATGATAAATAAGTAGCTGCCCTTAATATATTTTCTTTCCACTGATAGAATATTTGTTATGGTATTCTTAAATATTTTTCAAAGGTTTAAGATAAAAATTAATAATGATAAATAAGTAGCTGCCCTTAACATATTTTCTTTCCACTGATAGACTCACATATATCTTTCCCTTACTATGCATTGTAAATACTTTTATCCTTCTTTCTTATATCCACAAGCCTCTATACATGAACATAGTACCAGTTCAAAACTAGAAGTTTATGGGAAGGAAACTTCCGTTAATAAAAGCCTGATGAGCTCTCTGAGACATTCATCTGTCCATTAATAGAAAGCAACACATAAGAAAAGGACTTCTCTAGCCGGGCATGGTGGCGCACGCTTGTAATCCCAGTACTTTGGGAGGCAGAGACCAGAGGATCCAGGTTCGTGGCCAGCCTCAGCTCTCTCTCTCTCTCTCTCTCTCTCTCTCTCTCTATATATATATATATATATATATATATACTTAGTGAGGCCCTCTGCAACTTCGTGAGACCCGGTTTCAAAAAAAAGTATAAAAAATAGGGCCGGGGGTGTAGCGCAGAGGTAGAACGCCCCTGGATTCAATCCCTGGTACCGCAAAAAAAAAAAAAAAAAGAACTTCGGTTGGTTGTTGGCCAATCAAGAAGATTATTTTACAGTTACGAAGTAGGTAGGTGCTGATTAAAACAGTTAACAAATGCCATCTGTGACCTAGAATATAGGAATTACCAGATGCAATTATAAGTTCAATTCACATTGTATTTTATTTGCTTTTAAACATTTAACCATGCCTTTCCATTTAAACAAACAATGCAGTTTTTAAAAAGATATTTTTATTCCATTTTGCTCGGCCTATATTTCCTCCACTTAAAAAGAAGATAAACTTTGAAAAAATAAAACTGCATAGAGATTACAATGCACCAATAAAAAAGTTATTGATATGAATTCCTAATAGAAAACTTCTTGGGCTGTGTTGATGGTAAAGTGAGGATCACTAATTTTAGTCGATATACACCATTATTGTCAAGGCTGCTGGCCCTGTGTGCCTGCCTGGTACAAAAAAATATCTTGCTCTCCATTTTTATACAGGTATTTCCTTTTAAAACAAGTGATTTGAGAGGCACATGGCTATACTGTGTATCAGAACTATGTTCTTGGCCATTTGTTCATTCTACATTTTTTGCTTATATTTGAGGCCCTGTACTGGGGTGGTTCCGGTGTGAGATAAAATCAGATGGTCTTTCACTTTTGAGTGTATTCATTAACAAGGAAGACAGTCATTAAGCAAGTAATAAGGTCTGCCTCTAACGTTTGTGGGACATGGAGCAAGAGGACAAACGGAAGTCACACATCACATCTTTAAAAGATTTAAAAATGACTATTTAAGCTTTACCTTGGCCCTGTTCTGGTTTCCATTCAAAGCCACAAAGCTTGTGTTTGCAGATCACCCCTGTAACCTGGAGGCTAAGGATTCCTGCTCTGTCTCAGCTCAGTCCTGTCACCTGTGACCCCGAATGGCACAGGGCCAGACAGAAGCGGGTGAGATGGGTCCAGAGGTCCAGTGTGAATGTGAATGAACACCCGAAACTGCCCTAGGATTGCCCCAGTGCTCAGGGGACTGGGATAGGGACGCTCCATCCCTCCTGTCCCACTTCCTTACCCTCCTTCCCAGCCAGTTCTCATTACACACTTCTCTGTCAGAGAGGACGAGAGAGTTGGAGTGCGGTCACCTGGAAATCCTGCCTGCTCTGGGCGTTCAGGGCTGACAATTTCAAGCAGAAGCAGCCCCTCGGTCCTTTCCCAGGACACAGGCTGCGGTTGTCCTCTCCCTGACACACACACACACACTCTCCCGGGCCTCCATTCTCTGGCCTGAATGGCTCAGTTTGGTTAGCAGAACCTGATAAATGATATGAAAAAAATGTAAATTTTTAAATATGCTTTTATTGGTGCATTATAGTCTCACATCATAATGTAAATCATGTTGACAGTGACATACACGCACACAGTACTTGGTGGTTTCCCCCCAAAATGTGCATCTTGATGTTTGCAATATATTTGGTTCTTGAAAGCAAGGGACCCAGGACAAAACCCCTCTTGCTTGGGTTTAGGTGGGCTTGCCAATGATCTTCCATGTAAATGTGTAGTTATAAGCCATGAGGTCCACCGAGTGCTGTGTGCATGTATGTCACTATCATGTGAAATACATTATAATGTGAGACTATAATGCACCAATAAAAGCATGAAAAAAAGCCATGAGATACGCTATGAAGGGAGAAAACAGGTCGAGGAGAGTATGTGCAGAAACCTAATTTAGAGGGGGTGGTGATGGCTCCGCAGGTAAGGGAAGGCTTCCTGGAGAAAGTTGTATCTCAGCTAAGACTGGAGTCCTGGCCAGATGGACTCTTAATCTCAGCAACACTGTCAATTTGATGAACACGTTTCTGGCAATAAGTATTAGGGAATACAATGTAGGTTTTTACAAAATGTAATCTTCATGTTTAAGATTTTAAAATAGAAGTTATGCCTGTTCATTATAAAAATAATCAGGTGCTATAGAAGTATAAAGTAAAAAAGAGGACTCTTTCTTATAAATCCACCTCACAGAAGTGGATTGAAATTTGAAATTTACAGTATGATTTAATTTTCTCTTAGATGTTTTTCCTCACAAGTACACAAATTTTTCTATGTATATATAAAAATAATCACTTATTTACTTATTTACTTATTTTTGTGGTACTGGGGATTGAACCTAGAGGCATTTTACCTTTGAACTACACCCTCAGCTCTATTTTTTGTTTCGTTTTGATACAGGGTCTTATTCGTTAGAATGCTGAGAGTCTCTCTAATTTGCTGAGGCTGGCCTTGAACCTGCAATCCTCCCGTCTCAGTCGCCCAAGTACTGGAATTACAGTTATTATTTATAATATTTCACTGCTGCAAGGTGAGGCTCTTTCTCATCTCCAGGCTAATTGCCAGTTGACTAATCACCTCCATTCTAACTCCTAGCAGTGGAATGTGCAGAGGACTGAACACGTCCCATGTGTATCCCTTCCTATGGAGTGGATAAAATGTGGGCAGCGAACTGAACCTAGAGCTCAGGTTTACGTAGTTTGAGTGTCAGGCTGCATAGACCTAACTGCCTCCAGACTCTGGTATAAAATCTAATAGGATGGAAATTATCGCAACCATTATTGTTTCCTTTCCTGAATGGCCTTCCTTATTCTCAAATGATGTCCAAGGTTGCTGAACTTGGACCTGTTTCAATGCCTAGAGACCCTGTCTTCTTCCTATATTTGTGAACATACTTCAGTCAGTACTGTGAATGCGGTCCACATCGACTAATGAACTCTCTCTTGGTCTTATCAGCTGTTGTTACCTGTGTTGGTCCCAGGACTGAATTTAGAGGCTCCTGAATTTAAGATTCAATTTCTGGATTAGGCATTTGCTATGCCGTGAACTTGGACAGGCCACTTGAAACACAAGGTATCAAAGTTTGCTCTGCCCTCCCCTTAGGGGCACCATGAAATTACATTGAGCTAATGTGTGTGAAAGAGCTTTGTACACTGTAAAGCGTGTACCACTAATTTCTAGGATAAGCTTCCATTTAGCTGGGGAATCACTGCTTCTCTCTGCTCACTTACTGACCACTCCCAGAGTACCATTCCCCAGGGAGCATGTCTTGAACCAAATAAGACAATAAAGAAAGTGTAATGACTCTAACCTGAGCACACGTTTTTTATATAAAAAGTTTTAGGCCGGGCGTGGTGGCGCACGCTTGTAATCCCAGTACTTGGGAGGCGGAGACTGGAGGATCCGGGTTTTTGGCCAGCCTCAGCTACTTAGTGAGGCCTCTGCAACTTTGTGAGACCTGGTTTCAAAATAAAATATAAAAAATAGGGCCGGGGGTGTGGCTCGGAGGTAAAACGCCCCTGGGTTCAATCCCCGGTACTGCAAAAAAAAAAAGTTTTATATATAATTTTGTGTATAGCTTCCTTTTAGCATATAGTCTAAAACTTATAAATAACCACATATAATGATTCCACGGTTTTAAACGTTCTCTCTCTATGGACATTCTGCTGGTAAGATGAAGGGAACCTGCATTTTTAATCAGTAGGCAGCTGACTTATTTTATGGTTGATAGAGAATTATGGTCTATTATCTATAGTTTGTTGCAAATAATGCCTAGGAAAGGTTTTAGGTGATTCATTAGGTGGTAATTTAGGCCCATGCATATTATTATTGTTAATTAATGATAATAAAAACATCCAAATGTTGGAATGGGGAGAGGTGACACTAAGTTTGATGGACCTTCTTGAGAAGGTTCCAAATACCCCATAGATTTGGGGGTTTTGTGTGAGCAGTTTTGTTGACCACTTTCAGAGTCCCTGAAGCTGAAGCCAAGATGAGTTATCACTCATTTAATGTGTAGGCTGTTTCTTCCCCACCACCCCTCATTGTAAATTATACAATCTCACCCTCTACTGCGAGCATTTAATATATCTGACTTTATTGCTTTCCATTTTATGAAAATTAATTACAGTTCACATTCTGACACTGAAATTAAAGGGTAAGCACTAAATCTTGTACACAACAATAGGAAATTAAGAGACCATTCTTTATTAACAGAATAATGAAAATCAGGGGTGCTTATTTTTCTTTTCTTAAGGCACTGGGGAGTGAGATAAACCAGATTTAAACAGGATATCGCCCCTCCATAACGTGTGCCACTGCATCGCGAAAGGCAGAATGGAATCGTGCTATTTTAATTAAAGAACTCCAGCACTTTCTGTTTTATATAGAGGGGGGTTGTTTTGTGATAATATCTTAGGCTAAAGTACTCTGTCCCTGGAGGCAGGGAAGTAGCAGATTTAAGGGGTGAAGGCAATTGGTCTCTGCACCAGTGATGGACTGGCTTCAGTGGATTCTGTGAATGCCTCCAAAAAAAAAAAAACCAACAAATTTGTAAAGAAAAATGTAAGGATAAATGGCAAAGGGCTTGAAATGTATGTGCCGCATAAATCTGTTTCTTGTATTAGCCTATCTCTGGCCAGAGGTTTCTAAAACAACCCTGTATAATATCCAATTTTATAAGTACTTTAAAGTTTCCAACTTCAATGAACAGAGTGCTTATGCTCCCCACCCCTAATTCATATGATGGAATTCTGCCCCCCAATGTGATAGTATTAGGAAGAGGGGCCTTTTGAAGGTGATTATGTCATAAGGCTGAAACTCTCATGATTGGGATGAGTGGCTTTCTAAAGGAGACCCCAGGAAGCTAACTATTCCCTTCCTCCATGTAAGGGCGCAGTGAGAGAGTACCATCCATGAACCAGAAAGTGGGCTTTCTCTAATTACCAAAGCTGCTGGTGCCTTAATCTTAGATTTTCCAGTCTCCAGAGCTGTGAGAAATAAATTCCTGTTACTTATGTATAAGCTACCCAGTTTGTGGCATTTTGTTATAGCAGCCTAAATGGGCTAAGACAGCAAAACATTTTCAAGTACATTATTTCATTTGGCACTCACAATAGTCTAGTGAGAAGGGTATTTTTGACAATAGATAAAGAGACTGTGTTTATTTCACATAATACCAAACCAACAGTTTCTTTTTTTGTCATGGATCCATTAAAATATGATAAACTTAATATATAAACAGAGGAGAGTAAGAGTAAAAGATACGAGGGGTCAGAAACCTGTTACTTGGTTCCCCCAGTCCTTAACTATAGCACTTGAGGCACTTCTATGGGGATCCATGGAGCACAGTTTGAAAATCAATACCATAAAGTTTAAAGTGTTCAATAAATGCTCAAACAGCATCCACCGAGCCTTCCCTATATACATCCACATAGTATCTGACAGAGTTCTGTCCTTTTCTGCCTCTGGCCCAGTCTCCTTCTGATAGTAAACAGAAAGAGTATCTTTGAGAGGCTTTAAAATAAGGATGGCACTGGCATCGCCTTTGCCTTCCTAGCTAAAAACTAAATGCAAAATCTTTGGTACTGCAAAAAAAAGAAAAATCTTTCATAGATCCAATCCCCCATCATTATGAAATATGCTGAACTGAGTATTTATACAATTTAGGGCAGTATTTTTGTGTGTATGTTAAGATCTACCACTACTGTGTCTTGGCTCCCTAAGGGTTAGAGGTATGTTAACACATGTCAGCTCAAATAAGTTAATGATGCCATATTTCATGAATCAAGTGGTGGTAACCACAAGTTCTCTTGCATGTGGCTTTGATCCATGTGGCCCTTCCACTGGAAAATACAGTGTATTGTCTAAGTTTTGAGAAATAGATTTTTCCCCATTGGCAATATTCACTGACATATATCTGATATTTTGTGTAATTGACATGAGTCAAAGGCTGTGGCTAAAATCTGCCAAATGACCTCAGTTCTGTCTATGTTGTCAATCACAATTGCTCTGCTCTGCTCTATGGACTTAAATTCTGTTCAATTAATTCAACTAAATTCACTGTTTTCATTGAGCATCTAATATGTGCCAAATGCTATGCTACCTACTAGGATACAGTAGTGAACAGAAAAGGCATACACCCTGTCCTCTGTGAGCTTATAGCCTAGTTAGGAAACCAGGTAAGTAAGAAATTACTTGTGAGAATGTAAAAAAATCTTTTTAAATCAATAGCACAGGGTGCTATGCCAAGGCATCAAAGAGAAAGTTAACTCAGGCTTAGGAAGTGATATCTAAAGGAAGTGGTGTTGGATAAAGGATAAAAATGGAAGGTTTGGAAGGAAACTTCTGGAAAAGCAGAGTGAGAAACTAGCGAAATTCTCTCCTCAAAACTCAATGATAAAACTGAACAAAGCTTTAAGGATTCTATAAATTGACCAGAGTCATAAAACAAATTTAGAGACATTTATCCAAGAAAAACCATGGAATCTTAAGTAAGGTGGGAATTTGTGACATTTTGGTCCTTTAGCTCTATTGCCACAGGTGGGGCAAGCGGTAACAACTACTTCAGGGGCTGACTTGATTTGGAACATTTGGAACAGGTGCACGCCCAGGGGAAATGGTATAAATGGTAGCAATCTCAGTGGCAAACAATCAGAAAAGACCAGCTTTACGGCTGGCTTGAGATTGTTATCAGGACAGGAAAGCAATAGATTAGCAGAATAGCTAGAAATGTAAGCAGGAGACCCAGGACAAGCTCCCACATATCGCTGGTGGCTTGGAAAGAGGCACGCCTGGAAAAGCTAGCTATAGACATGCTCAAAAGAGACTGGAAAGGGTCTAGCTACACACTTGTCCCTGGATGAATGTGAGGCACAGAACATGGTCAGAGGAGACATGAGAAGACCCACTAAAAGCAAAAACAGGACAGATTTTTCTTTTCCTTTTCTGTTTTTCTCTTTCTTTCTTTCATTTTTTTGTGGTACTGGAGATTGAACTCAGGGACAT
Organism: Glis glis; assembly: GCA_004027185.1. NCBI lineage: Eukaryota > Metazoa > Chordata > Mammalia > Rodentia > Gliridae > Glis > Glis glis. The sequence goes on from PVJS01002619.1 coordinate 63,522, forward strand.
TCTACCGCCAAGCCACACCCCCATCCCTATTTTATTTTTTACTTGGGAACAGGATCTCACTAAGTTGCTGAAGGCCTGGTTAAGTTGCTGAGTCTGGCTTCAAACCTGCCATCCTCCTGACTCAGCCTCCCAAGTACTGGGATTACAGGCATGCACCACCATGCCCATCTAAAGCAAAATAGATTTTTAAATTTCCTAAACTTTGAATGCATGTCCTATCTCCATTAGCAAAGAGTATAACCTTATTTGCTCAAGGTATTTAAGCACACCCTAAGGAGTTTTGTTATCAGATAATTAATTAGGAAGTATTACCTCCCCTTCTATTAAGTAGGAGAGTTTGTGAAGGATTGATATTTATTCTTTATGAAATCATTCTTTGATGAAATTCACCTCTGAAGGGCCAGGATGTAGCTTAGTGATAGAATGCTTGCCTAATGTATGTGAAGTCCTGGGTTTGATCCCCAATACCATACATTTGTTTCTTCTATTTATTTCTATTTTGCTATCTGTTCTACTTCCTTCCTTCAACTTGCTTTGCGTTTAGTTGGATTTTCTTTTTCTAGTTCCTTAAATCTGAAACTCAGATTATTTGTGATCTTTCTTCTTTACTAAATATAGCTGCTTAGAACTATAAATTCCACTCTAAGCACACTTGGCTGTATCTCATAAATTTTAGCATATTGCATTTCAATTTTCATTCAGATTCTAATTTCCTTGTGATTTCTTCTTTGATCTCAGCATTATTTATGTGATTTAAAAATTATTTTCTTAGGTTTGTAGACTTATTTCTTTATTGTAGATTTCTAATTTCATTCCAGTATGGTCAGAGAATACTTTGTGTGATTTCAATCCTTCCATCCTTCTAATCTTTTAAATATATTGAGATCTGTATTATGGCCAATTATGTAGTCTGTCCTGGGAAATGCTAACCATTAGACCATATCAATGACCATAGTCAAGGGCTGGAGTGTGGCTCAGTGATAGAACACTTATCTAATAAGCATAAGACACTGGGTTTGCTTCCCAGCACTGCAAAAAACAAAACATGAATGGCCATAGTCAAAAAGAGAGACAATACCAAGTGTTGGTGAGAATGTGGAGAAATTAGAGCCTTTATCCACTGCTGGTGGGAATTTATAATGGTATAACCATTTAGGAAAATAGTTGGGTGGTTTCTTCAAAAGTAAAACATAAACTTATCATACAGCTCATAATTCTAATCCTAGATATTCTATTGGTCAGGGTTCACAAGAGTAACAGAACTCAGAACACATATGTGGTAAAAGGGGATTTATCAAATCAGCTTACAGTCCAAAGCAGTGTAGTCCCCAGTGGCCGCCTGCACAGGGCGAGCCGGAGGAACCAGCAGCTGGTTGAACAGTCCAAGAGCTGGAGTCTCAGAATTGGAGTGACCACTAATTCAGTCCCAGTCCAACATGGAAAGGTCAGAAAACTCTCCAGAGAAATGATGGTGAAAGTCCAGTTTGAAGAGCTGAAGGACGATATTTCAGATGAGGGCAGATGCGCTTTCTTCAGGAAGAACCACGCATGCCTTCACACAGCTTTCTCCTTCTTTTATCCAGGTCCTGAGCTGTCAGAACCATGTTGCCTTCAGGGCAGGACTTCCCCTTCAATCTGCCATTACATACACCAATCATCTCATCAACACACCCACAGTTACATAATCTTAGGTGTTTCATGATCCAGTCAAGTTGACAATCCAGACTAACCATCACAGGAATCTACTCGAGAAATAAAAACATATAGCCACACAAAGTCTTTTCCATGAATAGTCATGGTAGCATTATTTATAATAGCCCCATTTAAAACAATCCAAGTGTTCAAAAACTGGTGGATGTATAGCAAAAGTGGTTTATGCAGTAGATATTTTATTTAGCAATAATAAAGAGCCAACCATTGATAAATACTACAACATAGATAAACTTCAAAAATGTTATGTAAGTGGAAGAGATCGGATACAAAAGAGCATATGTTCTATGGTTCTGTTTGCATGAAAGGCCCAGAAAAGGCAAGCAAAGCAGATTATGGGTTTCCTGGTGTTGAGAGTGTAAATCAAGATTGACTACAAATTGGTGGGAGGATCATTTTGGGATGATCAAAATGTTCTAACACTGAGCTTTGGTGATGGTTGAACAATTCTAGAAATTTACTAAAAATTATTAAATGATACATTTAAAAGAAGATAAAAAGAAAAAAACAGGCATTGGTTAGGTAATGATATAGAAGGGGGAAGGATGGGGAGCGTCAGGGACCAGTGTGTTCCAAAGCTCTGTTGCAAGAAAGTACTTTTGTTGAGTGTGAGGTAGTGAAAGAAGTTCCCTACTGGTAAAGCCTGAGGGAGGGACAAGGAAGATTGAAAGAATAAAGAGGGCCGGGCCTGGGGGTGCACACCTATAATCCCAGTACTTGGGAGGCGGAGACAGAAGGTTCACAGGTTCGAGGACAGCTTTAGCAACGTAGCAAGATGCTCAGAAACTAAGTGAGATCCTGTCTCAAGAATGAATGAATAAATAAATAAATAAATGAACAAATAGGGCTGGGGGGTGTAGTTCAGAGGGAGAATGCCCCTGGGTTCAGTCCCCAGTGTCACACAAAAAATGTCCCAGTCGAAAATGTCTACTTGCTCCAAATTCATGATAGTGGTTTATAACTTTGTCAAAAGAACTCTCTCTCTCTTTCTCTTCCTTTTTTTAAGAAAAAAATTCGGCACTTCAATAACAAAAAACAAAATCAGAGACTTTTGTCATGTGAAAAACTAGTTAAAATTAGGCTTTTTGAATATGTTTTAAGTTTTTGGTTATTTAAGCGTTAACATTTCAAATACCATGGATAGGCCTTGGAAATTTTTTGCAGTTCAATAACTAGTTTTACTTTCCTTGTGAATTTTAAGTGTAAATTTTATTTTAATTTCAAAAAAGAAATGGGCAATATACCCGGATTTAGCCATGAAAAGGGAGCGCTCTCTATGAAGATATGAATCCTGATGTCAAGCTGTGGACTCAATTGTCCTTCCCTCTCCTCCCATTAACCCCCCCCTCCACACACACACCTGGGGAAGAACTCCTGGCTGGCGGCTGTCAGATTCCCCTTAAGTCAACTTTCCTTCTAGACGCCATCCTGGCTTCTTTCTCTCACCTATGATCTCTCGTCTCTCCAGAGTAAAGGCAACCAGGCTGAATAAAAGCAACAGTGCGATTGTATGATGGGGACCAGTGGTTCCCAGACACTGGGTTAAGAGGCCACCAAATTGATTTCACTTGAGAGCAAATTCAGATCTGAACCCAGTTTTTCAGAGGTGAAAGAGATCTATTGATTTTCGTCACAGTCAGTTTAAAACTGAAATGATCGCCATTTTAACTGTGTCACACTGAACAGATCTATTGGAAATGAGTATCATTGCTACTGGAAGCTGTTTTTCTTTTGACTGAATTCTATATTGTACATCTCGGGTAGAAAATAAAGTAATAAGACAGTGAAAAGCAGCTGGAAACTTCTATGGCGACTGTTATTTATCTCTACAGGTAAATGGAACCAGGCCCGGGAAGGGAGAGCAGTCAGTTTGCAGAAATGCCTCGATAGCTGAGTCTTCCTTGAGTGAAAGCAATCTACCTAAGGCACGAGCAGTCTAGGAGGCTGAAATAAATTCTGCAGATATCTCAATTGCTCCAGGTGTTGAGAGTTTGTGAAAAGAAAGAGCCTTCTTAGGGCATGGAAGAGACATCTCTGAGAGTTGTGGGCTTTAGGGAGGATCTTGGCAGAATTTGTTTTGGAGTAGAATATTGAACATGAAACAAACATTTGTCTGGGACTCTACATATACAGGAGACTATTTCTGGAAAATGTAAGTGATATTATGTTATTTAAAAGTGAACCTAGAGAGAAATCAGGTAACAAAAGACCTCAGATAAAAGAGTTGAGACTCCAGTGGAGTAATGGAGGGAGTTTAGGGTGGGAGGAGGGGGGATAGAGATACAAAGAAGGTAACAGTTTAAATAATGCTCTGTACATACACAAAATTATCAATGCCAATCTCAATGACATGTACGGAGAAGGGGAGGGAGTGGGGTGAGATTTGGAGGGAAACACACCAAGTGCTGTGTGCATGTATATTCCTATCATCCATACTTCATTATGATGTATAATTACAATGCACCAATACAAGTATTTAAAAATGAACCTAAATATCATTCATAGAAATGACATTTCTAGCTGGGCATGGTGGCACATGCCTGTAATCCCAGTACTTGGGACGCTGATACAGGAGGATAGCAGTTTCCAGGCCAGCCTCAGTAACTTATCAAGACCCTCAGCAACTTCATGGGACCCTGTTTCAAAATAAAAAATAAAATAAAAAGGTATGGAGGTATAGATCGGAGGTAGAATACCCCTGAGTTCAATCCCCAGTACCTAAACAAACAAACAAACAAACAAAGAAACATAAAGAAATGACATTTCCATGTTAAACCCTCTTTAGAAAATACCAAAGCAAAAAAAAAAAAAAAAACTTGATATCTCTTCAATTGGTTGGTGATCAAAATTGGCCATTCTGAATCTAGCCACTTTAGAAATCTTCTTTACATTGTTCTCTAGAGATTTAAGTTTTCTTTAAATCATTCTTTATCCAGAGAAATTATTTATCTTCTTGGTTTTGAAAAACTGAAGAAATAGAGTTGAGGATTTTCTCAAGAATTTGAGTTCCTTTTTTGTATAGTATTCCAATGATCGCCCACTAGGATGACTTTTTAGTCATTTGATCCAAGGGATGAACCTATCCTGCCAGTTGTAAACTGTGATTCAACTGCTGTAGCTCTTCTTTGTATCATACTCCTTTTTCTTCTCCTTTGTGTCATTGTCATCATTAATACCACTATTTTTCATCACACCCAATTTTGAGTGCCTACTTATAAAAGGCATTTGCGTATGTATATATTTGTGTCTGTGTGTGAATATAAGTGCGAGACATTAAACTATATATAAAATACTACCATCATAGTGATCACTGTATATGTGTGGTTGTAGTGGTAATGGCAGAGCAGAGGGAAATGAAATCTATAAAGTTCCTTTTATCCACCTAACTTTTAGGTGATTTATTTATGGTATCTCAATCTTAACAATAAACAAACCAGGTTTATATTATCATTCCCATTTTACTGATGAAGAAATGGAGGTTCAAAGAGGTTAATTAACTTGTTTGAGGTGACATAGTAGTAAGTAGATTCTTAGTCCAAGTATTCTGGAATAATAAATCTCTGTTCTTCCCCCAGATTATGCTGTTCCCAGGTATACCTGTAAGGCAGTTTAAGCATCCATCATGCTCCAGTCCTGGCGTTCAAAGGGTGCATCTGTATACAGGGTAACACTGTATACAGATCATCCCTGCTCCATGTTTCAGGGGCTTCATTACAGCAGTGTATGCATCAATAGGGTGTGGTTTAGGACTCTTATGGAGAAAGTCTACAATGGATTTTTTTTCACCCAAAACTTTGGTTTGAGCTGTCTTTTAAACAGATCTGTCACTGAAATCAAGACAGGGATTAGCAGCTAAATTTATCCAGAAGTTATAAAAGCTGTCCCAGGAGCAAATGGCCATACATTAAAAATGTTGTAGCCCGCTGGGCGTGGTGGCGCACACTTGTAATCCCAGTACTTGGGAGGCAGAGACTGGAGGATCCGGGTTCGCGGCCAGCCTCAGCTACTTAGTGAGGCCCTCTGCAACTTCGTGAGACCTGGTTTCAAAATAAAGTATAAAAAATAGGGCCGGGGGTGTAGCTCAGAGGTAGAACGCCCGTGGGTTCCATCCCTGGTACCGCAAAAAAAAAAAATGTTGTAGCCCATCTAAAGTTTTTTTTATCAATGCTTAGGAGACATTTCTTCATCATTTAAACAGCACAGTATACCTTATTCCCTAATGTACTACTTGCAATTTATGGTTAGACTCATGTTACTCTGAGAGAATAAAAAAGGAAAAGTTCAAATCAGATTCTATAGAAAACGACCAGGTCACGGAACAGTCATGAAAAACCAAATATTAAAACCAGGTAGAAATTGGGTACGATGGTGCATGCTGTAATCCCAGGACTTAGGAGGCTGAGGCAGGAGGATTGCGGGTTTGAGGCCAGACTGGGCAACTCAGTAAGACCCTACTTCAAAATAAAAACATAGAAAGGGCTGGTGGTAGAGAGAGCACCCCCAGGTTCAATCTCCAGTACCACACAACAAAAACTAAAACAAAACAAAACAAAAAAACCCAAACCAGGTGGGTTGGAAGGCTGGGATGTCATGGTACTGATGAAAGATTCCTGGGAAGTTCATTTGATTCTTCCTTGGTAAAAGTCGGCTTTCATTTTTAAAATCTCATAAGTGATATTATTATATGAGGTCTACGAGTCTAGGCCAGTGTCTCTTAGCCTGGCCATGCATTAATATCACCTGTGGGATTTTTAGCACATTCTGATTCTCACTGCAGATCTACTGATCTGGGGTTTTTTAATCTGTATGCCTAAAAGTATACCCTGAAAAAATTGAGAAAAGGAGGAGGAAAAAGGAAAAGGAAAAGAGGAGTAAGAGGAGGTAGGGAATGAAACAAATAATAAATCAAATAAAGTGCTAACAGTAGGTAAACCCAGGTTAATGGTGGCCGTGCTGTGCTAGACCTGGCATAAATTGGCCCATGATTCTCTCTATCTCTTCCCAGGGCTGTGGCAGAGACTTAATATTGGTAGCCTGAGAATGGCCATGGTAGGAGAAATCATACCACAGAAGTCAGCAAGGGCAGCAAATCAAGAGCCTCCTGCAAGAGCCTGCTAACCAGCGCACCATTAGGTATGTGGGTGTTCTTTTTTTAATTTTTGGTACTGGGGATTGAACCCAGGAGTATTCTACCTCTGAGCTATACCCCAAGCCCTATTTTATTTTTTATTTTGAAACAGGGTCTCACTAAGTTGCTGGGGGCCTCACTGAGTTGCTCAGGATGGCCTCAATTCTTCGAACTTCCTGTTTCAGTCTCCTAAGTACTAGGATTACAGATATGTGCCACCATGCCTAGATATGGGTACTCTTTTAAAAATAACATCCTCCACCCCAAACCAAGCCAAAAACAACAACAACAACAACAAAAAAAAAAAACAACAGCTACAAAAAAAAAAACCCAAACACTCTTCTAGTGATGCTATTGTAAACTGCTTGGCATCCTTCCACAAACTGATATGTGTGAAGTATCAGGTTTGATAGGAAGCTTCCTGAGGGCAGGGCCTATGTCTGCCTGTATCTCTATCCCCAGAATATAGCCTGGTGCCAGATTTATGGCAGAAAATAAATATTTGATGAACAAATGAATGACTTTTCATTTTAAACCATTTTCTGCCACCCACCTGCTACCTCAATTGGGATGAGTGGAAACAATGGGTGAAGATGAAAAGTATATAGTTAATATTCTGCATGAAACCGCCATTAACTCCTATGGGGGAGAAGGTATTTAACAAATGGAAAGCATAAGGTCCCAAATTAATCCCATCTTAACCTCGGCAAATGCATAAGGGAAGAAAATTCACATTACTGATTACACACTGGTACCTGACAGATAGAAATGAGATAATAAGTAGATATTGACTTCTGTTGAGGTGAACATCAAGATCTATTGACCTGAGAGGTAAATATTGACCGAGGTGAAGTCAAGGTCAATATTTGCCTCAAAGAACAGGAAATCTTAATGCTCACCAATATATAAAGGTTATATGTGAATTTTTACATATATTTTCCTGGCATAACATTATGAAAGTCCTCTATTTTCTCAAGGAATGCACAAAAGTCTGTTTTAAAAGTTTGAGTTTCATACAATGGCAGCTTTAAGGAATAAGAATTTCTACTCTCTTCTTGATTGCTGACTTTTGCTGAGCCATTGTTAAGAGGATTTGATATGGTTTGATTGTGGTACAACAAAGGTTAACGAGAGTTTAGTAGCACCTAAGCCATCCCTTAGGAGGGCAGGCAGAACATCTTACTAATCATCATGGCTATTACCAGTGACATTGTTTTCTCATGACTATCTTTGTCCATCGTGACCACCATCTTTCTGTAACAACACATCTTGATCATAGAATCCTAAGATTTTAAGTCTGCAAGGGTATCCATCTAATCATTAGATTATAATTTATTTCCTGACTATAAACTGTGCTTTATCAAAAGGTGATCCTGGGCCACTAAGCCCTGGTCATCATTAATCTCAAAATGAATTATTCTGTAGGCCCCAGTAGTGGAGAAGAAGGGACACCTTGGAGTAAGGTATCTTCATTTCCCTTCATTCCTTTGATCATCAGAGAAGTTTCTTCATGACAGACAGAAACCAAACCATCTAGAACCTTATCTCCAACAACGGCCAGTTCCCACACTATTCGATTGTTCAGGCCAAGCTGGGAGAGAGCTCCTTCTCCACAGAGCCAGGCAAGTCCATGACCACCCAGGGTACCAGTCCCCAGTGCTGCCTCTGCTCTACAGGTCTTGCTTAACCATGGAGCGATTGGACTGGGGGCATGCTTGCCCAGCTTCCTTTGTGACACTGCTCCATTTCTGCTCCACCTGACTTCCAGATCAAGAAACAAGATGAAAGGTCCCTTAGAGTAAAGAAAAGATCAGTTCCTTCCAACAGCACGTGCTTGGTGTCCAGGCTCCCTTTCAATTCTGGTAAGCTCCTTGAGGGTAAAGACAATGTCTCGTACCTCTTCCTTCCTCTTGTGGCATCTCTGTGACCTGGAAAGGGAAAGGAGGGAATACAGGAAAATGAGAATTCAACAGGAATGTGAGAGTGATCCAGTGGGCAAGTGCATAGGAAATCACTCTTGTCGACTTCTTTTCTCCTGCTACCTCCAGGCATTTGCAGAAACGCCAGGAGGATGGGATTAACAGCACAGAGAGCCAACATGAGGATTTTAAGATCCGTCCTCATCCCCCCCCCCTCCCTCCCTCAGGGGCCGGGCTCTAATATATGCATTGCCTGATTTTCATACATGCTGATTGCATAGCGATTTATTCTACAAGTGCCAAGGAGAAGAGTCAACCTCGGACTAAATGTAAAATCTTTATTCTCACCAATGTCTAAATCATTGTTTTCTCGCGGCCGAGATCATGTGGCACACATTATTAATAGCTCTGGTCTCTCCACCACTTGACACAGCGCTCCAGCTGTCATTCTGCTCCCTGGCTCGTATGATTCTTGCACTGGTGAAGTGCCAGGCCCGGGCCCAGCCCATCAGTCACTGTCACCCACCACCCAGTGATGAATAGCCCGGCCGTCGCAGTGGCGAGGCCTGGGCTCTGATTCACACACGCCTGACTTTTACCAACTTCAGCCCGCCAGCTGAGGCCCATCCCAGCTGAGGAAGGGCCGCAGCGACCTGGAAATGGCACGCCTCCGCTCCCCAACTCCCCCCGGCCCCTCCCCCCTCAGATTAGTTAAAAATGAAACAAATCCTAATGCGATCATGTCACTAATTATGCATTTAATTCAGTTATAAGGAGCTAATGGCTCCCTCAGTGACAGCTTTTACTGCTAAAAGGCAATTCATTCCTGAAACGGAGAAATCTAATTACACAAAATGCTTCATCCTAATCCTTTCAAAGAATAATCTTATTTGTAGACATTAACATCCCAGATGCTGCTGCTGTTTGTCCATTATGACAGTGTTTGTCCTGAATAATGTATAAATAGCTCTTTCTGGACAGTTGCATGTCACTAAATCAATACAATTTGCTGCCTTCTGTTACATTAAGTCGGCCTGGGCAGGCTGGAGAAAATTAACCTTTTGTTTTCCTCCCCTCCCCCTTTCTCAAAGGGCCTTCAGAATTAGAAATGAGGGAAGGATCAAAGGGGACGGGGTGAGGATGAAAGGAGACAGGAGGGAGAGAGAGAGAGAGAAAGAGAGAGAGAGAGAGGAAGGGAGACAGGTATGAACAGATAGCTGAGGGAGGAAATGTCAGGTATAGAAATGCCATGAGATGAACCACAAATGATAGGAGGGAGAAAATGGCAAACTTCCTATGAAGATTATTTTGAAATTACTCCAGATGTGAACCTGGCCCAGAGCACCTCATGTGCTGATCCTTGGTCTCAAGACTGCTTAATTCTCCCCAATGAGTTCTCTGCCATGGTGCTTTAATGCAACGTACAGATCTCACACCGGTGGGCGGGGACTTGCAACCACATGCGTCAGTTGACTCTGATATGCTTGCTCAGAGTACCATCTATATGAGAAGCATTCGGGGCATTGTGTGGTAACTACAGCTTAAATTTATAGTGGTGGCGCACGCTTGTAATCCCAGTACTTGGGAGGCGGAGACCGGAGGATCTGGGTTCGTGGCCAGCCTCAGCTACTTAGGCCCTCCGCAACTTAGTGAGACCCTGTTTCAAAATAAAGAATAAAAAATAGGGCTGGGGGTGTAGCTCGGAGGTAGAACGCCCCTGGGTTCAATCCCCGGTACCGCAAAAAAAAAAATTATAGTGTAACAAAAGATTTACCCACGCATGATTTCATTTGATTTACACAACCTTGAGAAGGAGGGAGGGATCAGGGTTCTCAATATAAAGGGGAGGACATGGAGGCTAAAATGACTTACCCAAGCTGTTTATAACTGGGACCCTCTATCTACTATCTCTTGGTTTCAAATGGAAGTTTTCATTATTATATCTCAGCTGACTCTCTGCATATGTTAAACCTCTGATTATTCAGGAAGCTCTTACAGCAAGTGTGCTTTATATTTCATTTTAGGGCACCACAATATTTGTGTGCATGTACACACCCACACACAAACACACACACACCCCAATTCAAATGTACACATATACACATACACATAGACATTCCTTCCTGTATAAAATGTAGGTAGGTAAGTTTTATTATGAAATTATCAAAGGATTGTAAGTACACTTGGTGTGCAAGTGTAATCTAATTTTTATTTTTTTTATTTTTTGATACTGGGTATCGAACCCAGAGGCATTCTACCTCCGAGCTACACCCCCAGTCCTACTTTTATTATTTTATTTTGAAACAGCGTCTTGCTAGGTTGACAAGTCTCAATACTTGCTGAGGCTGTCCTCAAACATGCAATTCTCCTGTCTTAGCCTCTAGAGTACTGGGATTACAGGTGTGTGCCACACACCTGGATATAAGTTCAGTTTTAAACTATGAGTTCTTGTATGATGATTAAATAAGAGGTTGACAAAAATCTTTCTGTAAAGGGCCAGACAGTAAATACCTTGGCTTTGTGCTCCATACTGTCCCTGCCATAGCAACTCAGTTTTGCGATTGCAGGTCAAAAGCAGCTACAGATAATAAACAAATCAAAGGTTGTGGAAGAGGGGCATTCTAGATTGACCTTAGGATATAGTTTGCAGTCCCTTGGGTTATATAATCATGGTTTTAAAAAATTTAAATCTGAAACAACTGTACTAGATTTGTAAATTTTACCTTTTATCCCTTTGGAATTTTTGCTCTTGCTCCTGGTCAGTGCTTTTTTTCTTCTTAATTTTGTCTTATCATTAGAATATGGACATCTATTGCCTTCATGAAAACTCAAAATCCACAAAGTTTTTTGCAGAAAAAAGAAAAGTTGATAAAGGGAAGTGGGCCAGAGAGTACTGTACTTTCCAGGCCCCTGACCAATTTCTATTAGTTTACTTTATGCTGCTCTTGGGTATATGAGCCAGTGCTCAGTTTCATAGCTACACTATTGGCTGTTTTTTGGTTTTGGTGCCAGAAATGAGATGAGGGAAGTGTGGTATAATGTAGCTACTGAGGTTAGGTTCTACTGTTAGATATCCTGCTAAAAGCTGGCTTCGGTTCTTTTTTTTTAAAAAAATAATTCTCTACAAGGCAGGCCTGTTTTTAAGGGAGTTTAGATTGGTGAACCACAAGAGTACTGCATTATAAGAGTATCAACTTTAAGATGGTTTAAAGGACAATAGCATCCAGAGATTTTGAGGCAGAAAAGAAAACTAGCTATCATGGTTTGGATCTGAAACGTCCCCCAACAGCCCATATGCTAAGCGCTTCATTAGGAGGTGGTAGAACCTTTAGCAGGTGGGCCCTCTTGGAAGGAAGTTAGGGCATGGGGGTTTGCCTTTGGAGGGGGTATTGGGACGCCAGCCCTTTCCTCTCTCCTCCCTCTGCTTCCCAGCTGCACTGAGATGAGCAGTGTTGGTTCACTGTGCATTCCCTGCCATGAAGTACTACCTGACCACAGGCCCAAAAAACAATAGAGCCCAGCCACTGTGGACTGAAACTTCTGAAACCAAGAGCCATCATACACTTTCCTTCCTTATAAGTTGTTTATCATGGGTATTTTTTCACACTGACGGAAAGTTGACTAACGTACCAGGTAAGAAAACAAGGCAAGAACAAGATAAAATCAAAGATACAAATATGCACACTTATTTCTTTGCTTCTCAAGCTTCTAATACACAGTGAATAACATTAGATCCTTACTGAAAATAATTTCTCTGTTATGCAAAGCATGCAGCATGGACTTGCTGCAATTTTGGATAGCACTTCAATCAACGATGGAAGAGAAAAAGTTGTCCAAGGTTGATCTTGCAAACAAAAACATAAAAAAGGCTCAGAGAAATGACAGAATAGTAAAGGATTCAAGCCTGCCTTTTCTGAAATTAAATGGGAGCAATCTTGGGGGGTGCAGGAGCTGTGTGGCATTAGAGAGGTTCTTGTAGAAGAGTTAAAAAACTTTGCCTCTTTGCTTTTTCCTTTACTTCTACACCAAAGTGCAAATTTTCCTGCTTCCTTCCTAATTCCTTAATAATATATATGTGAAGTAATCTATTTTGACAGTAAGCCCATACATGGCATCAACAAGTTCACTCTTGGGCAAGGTTTGAGGGTCTAGCTCATATATGACTGTCTCCCAAGGAGAAGCCTTGACCTTCTGACTATGAACTGCTGGGTTCTTTGAAATGAACTCTTTAGCACCTAAGAAGTCATTTTCAAGTCCTTGGCTTTGCAGCTTCTACATTGTCAGTCTTTCAAAAATAGTTATTGCCAGTCAAACTGACCATGTAAATAATCTTGTCAACAAAATGTGACATTTTAAAAGTAAAGCTAACCAGTCAATTAAGGCAAATGTTGGTCCCAGCCATAATAATATATTCTCCAGAAATAAGCAGGGCTTCTCCAATGGCTTATTGTGGAAAAGGAAGTACCATAGGGCAAGATGCAGAACAGAAAGTATTATTTCTGGAAAGTCATTTATTTGGGGTGTCCCTTTAAAGCATCGGGGCCAATGTCAACGTAAAGGGCTCAGATTAGCTGATCTGGTTGATTGGGCCTTAATCCATCACTGCTCGTGCCCCCTCAAATGTGTTATCACCGGGGATTTGTCTGGCTACATATGATTTCACACATCTGTCATCTAAATCACAGATCCAAATGCAAAGTCCAGCACTAGGAAACGTCACAGGCATTTGTGAAAATCCTTGGAGGAACTTGGGACCATAAATCAATGGACGGATTACAGTTCAATAGTACGACCTTCTCATTTATGATGAAATGATGTTGTCCACACGAATGCCTAGGTATTATGGTGATGAAGCTATAAAGATGTGTTTGAGAGTAAATCTCTGTGGTTCTTCCTTAGACTAGTCTCTGAATGCTATCTCCAAGACAAGAGCCTTTGAAAGTAAGACAAATCTGAAGAAGGTAATAAGCCATATATGAAAGTCTGCTTGACACTATCCTTGTGCATGGGCTAGACAAGTTTCCTCCTTTATTTTTCTTTTTAAATGTAGAAGTAGTAGTAATGGTAGCATGAACAAATATTTCTTCAACATTTGCTATAATTATGCACTCTGCTAAGCAATGTATATCTCAGGAAACTAAGGCAGAGGAGAGAGAGAGAGACCACAACCACAATGTGCGTAGCTAGAGAGTAGTCTGAGCCAGTATTTGAACCTAGATCTTCCTGATTCTAATCTGTGTCTCATCACAATGTAAGTAAAGCTCATATTACAGATTGAGTGCTGTATTTAAGAAGCAGAGAGAGAGGGTTAGGACTTTTCAAATACATCACCCCATCAAACAACTGGTTTGTCAAGTCAAATATTCTGTCTGTTGACTCTAAGCATTGCAGGAAACATCTGTGGGAAGGGAGTTACTGACAGTGCTTCCAGCCATGCCCTGCTCTCCCACTCCCCCACTGAGAGCGTTGGTGCACCACCTTGCCATGGCTACTGATGCAAATGGGGGAAAGCAAGCAGGCCTACAGCAAGGTGGCATATCCCTGGAGCCATCTTGAAAGTGATGCAGGGGACAGTGGAGAGAGCTTTAAAAATTCGCAATAGAGCCGGGCGTGGTGGTGCACACTTGTAGTCCCAGTACTTGGGAGGCGGAGACAGGAGGATTGCAGGTTCACGGCCAACCTCAGCTACTTAGTGAGGCCCTCCGCAACTTCGTGAGACCCTGTTTCAAAATAAAGGATAAAAACTAGGGCCGGGGGTGTAGGAGGTAGAACGCCCCCGGGTTCAATCCCCAGTACCGCAAAAAAAAAATTTGCAATAGAATCATATTTGGTCTGAATTTTCTGATCATACTTGGAAAGAAAAACAAAAGAAGAAAAGAAAAAAATAGAGTAAGGGTTAGGGGATGGAGAGAGGTTTTTTAACTGGTACAGTGTTACAGTTAGATAGGAGGAATAAGTTCTGACGTTCTATGGCACACAGTAGGGTGAATGTAATTAACAATAGCACATTGTGTATTTAAAAGTAGTTAAAAGAGGAGATTTTGAGTATACTCATCATAAAGAAATGATGAAAGTTTAAGGTGATGAATATGTTAATTGCCTTGAGTTGATCATCCCAATGTACATATGAATCAAAACAGCATATCATATCTCATAAATGTGTACAAGTATTATATATTAATAAAAATAAATTAATTAAAAAGATAATAAAGCAACATAAAACAAGAACTACCTACTTCATGAGCCTAGAGTTGTTCCAGTGTTACAGGCATCGTTCTGATATCACCCTGAGGCAAGAGGCACTGTTGAGTTAGCCCTTGGGAGGAGAGACCCTTGTGAATTAATTTTTATGTTCTTGGTTAACTTTCCTGAAAAGAAGAATCTTCATCTCTCTAATATTTGCCCTAATTGGGAATTAAAAATTTTCCCTGACTGAGATTGAAGTGTGACAGGCTGAAGAAATGTTCTGATGTTTTCACAGAAAGAAAATTGTACTGACGTTCATTCATCCTTTTCATGAAAATAGGAATGTTCTGCAAGAATCTCTGATGTATTCAACGTGAATTTCTCTGAACATTATTTCTCTTTCCAAATTGAAATACAAACTTATAAATTAACACGTGAATATGGTATCTTTGGCCTTGATTTTGTCATTAAAGATCTTTTATTTAATTAAAATAGTTATTTATTGAGTATTCATTATGTTTCCCCAGTACCATGCTACGTGCTTTATGCACATTATCTCATGTATTTTTCACAACACTCTGTGATGCTCTATTATCCTATATTAAAGATGAAGAAATGGAGGCTTGACCAAGGCTAGATATACCTAACTAGTATTGGAGCCAGTATCTGAACTCAGACATGGCTGGCTTCTCTTCCCTTAGTCTTAACTACCTTCTCTTGCCTTTCAATGTCTGAGAACATGAATGCCTATGGAGAGGATGAATGCTGAAAGTGATTGTAGGGTTCATGGATGTTGTATAGCTGAGCAAAAGCTTGAACATCATTTGTTGTCTTTATTTTCCTAATTGATAAATCAAGATAGGGGATAATGGCTATGTCAATATGACATGAATGGCTGTGTCAGCTCAGTCAAATATTCAGTCACATTAATTGTTTGGCATCAAACAAATAAAAAAATATTGTTCACCCCAAATTTCCACTTTGCAACCGGTTGTTCTGGCATAAAGAACCCAGCCTTAGACAAAGGATTAATATCACAAAACAAATGCATGGTGAAATTGATAGTTCCAAACATTTTGGATTCAGACTCTATGCACATACCATATTTTATTTAGGCTACCGAAAGTGAAAACTGTAATTCTCTCCTCTTTATTTAATTCAGAGGCTACACAATGTCAAGTAGCTTGGCAATTTTGCTATAAGTGAATTGAGTATAGAGACAGCTAAAGTCTGTTTTGCCACTTTGAGGATGCAAGATTGCCTTTGGAAATAGGCACATGTCTCTATTTTCCTGCTAGCTGTCTTTAAAGTAGCCACGCTTTCTTGTAAACCAACTTCTCTAACTTCATCTGGTTTTGTCAGTTGAAACTCTTTAAAAAACAAGAGACTGGGCAGACTGGAAATGTTCATTTCCTATGTGGATAGGACAGTCTTAGAATCTATCCACACGTGTTTCATTTCTCTGTGAAAAGCAGTCAAGAGCCTACACATTCATGATGAAGTAAAATCAGATCAGTTCCCTTCACCATTGCCCCCACCGGGAAGATTATTGTTACTGAACTGATTTAAGAGACAAGAGTACATGTATCTCAGTGAGCTCTTGCCTTGACCTGACAGTGCTGGCGTCTATGAAAAGCATCGCTTGACCTAGACACTTAGGCGGTTTGATGTAGAAGCTATTGACAGGGAATCAGCTTGAAAGCCCCAACACGCCTTTTCCGGAGTCACTTTTCATATTGCAACTGCAATTCACACGTATTTGCCCTGTGGCACCATCAGGCATTATGAGAGAGCCAGGAAACCTGGAACTCAGACATTATGGGAAAATAAAAGGAAGTTATTTTATGTTGTTCAATAATGTTATATTATCTTTGTGATAGGCTAATTCATATACTCTACAGAAGACTATTTATGAATTAATGGCTTGGGATTCCAAATCTGACTTAAAAAATATGTATCTTTAGCTGATGGATTCAATTTGCAATTCAAATGAGTATTTTGTACATTTGCCCGGAGTCTTTAAGTCAATAGGCTTAAATAGGTAAACAAAAACTTCTCCAATCATTTTAATAGCATTCTCTTGGCTATAATACTCTAAGTCATTATGATCAGAAGTGACATCGACAACATAATTATATTCTTATATTAGACCAACTCATTCTTTGAGCTAAAATGGGCCACCTATATTTATCATCTTTTCACCATGTAAAATATTTCCAGGGAAGTTTTTTGTTTAATTTTCTTTTCTCTTTTTAATCCTGTTCATTTTTTAAACAAATAGATTTTAGATTGAATTTGTTTGATTTATTTACAGTGAAGCAATTTTTTTTTTTTTACAAAAGACCAAGAATATGAACATCTGGAGAAAATACAGGATTAGACTCAGAATAAAGAGAGCAGCAGCAAATTTTAGTCACCATGTGTCGAGGGGCCTGGGGTAGCTTCAAATTTGATACATCTATTCTAAGTATTCCTGGCTGGCCCCTTCTGGTAGGATTAGGATCAGGACTCCTGAGGTTGGAAGCATGTTACATCATCATCTTTAAATTGGAACCATACCTCATAGAATGCTAGCACTGGTAGGGAACAGGTGTTTCCAACCCCATCCACTATAGATACCAACTGCGGTCCAGGGAGATTAGGTATACAGCTTGCTAGTAAAACACAAATACTTCTTTGATGTCCTCTGCTTCCATGGCTGGCTTAGCCTTGTGATGTTGATGTACGTATTTGCTTGGCATTGCCTCTTAAATCTGTTCATTAACTCACTCATTCATTCATGGATTTATCAAAGCACCCAGTATGTGCTGTGCATTGTGCGAAGCTCAGGGATACTGACAAAAACAAGCAACACGCCTGACTTCATGGAGTTACATTCTAGTGGAGAACATAGAAAATAAATAAATGAATAATACAGTTTTAAGTAGTGATTAGTATTCTAGAAGAAAAAATAGAGGAAGATGTTAGAAAGCAAGAGGCTAGCCAGGCGTGGTGGCACACGCTTGTAATCCCAGTACTTTGGGAGGCGGACACTGGAGGATCCGGGTTCCCGGCCAGCCTCAGCTCTCTCTTTCTCTCTCTCTCCGTTTCTCTCTCTCTTCCTAGTGAGGTCCTCTGCAACTTCACGAGACCCGGTTTCAAAATAAAGTATAAAAAATAGGGCCGGGGGTGTAGCGCGGAGGTAGAACGCCCCTGGGTTCAATCCCCGGTACCGCAAAAAAAAAAAAAAAAAAAGAAAGCAAGAGGCTAAAAGAAAGCACCATTTTGATAGTAAGTTCAGAGAAAGCCTAATTTGATCAGAGAGCATTGGCTCAAGGGCCGGAAGGAGGTAGGGACATCAGCTGTACAGGTACCTGGGGGAAGAACAAGTGAAGGAGACAATTGCGAAGGCCCCCTGGCAAGATGTGTTTATTCCTTACTTCTCCAGAACCTTCTTTTGGACTGACCCTGATTTGAGTGTCAGCATACTTTATAGCCACCATGGTACACATGAACCTGTGATCTCTTGGGAAGAAATGGCATAGGGTGAAATTTTTGAACCAGATCCAACGTGATACTTCTGAAAGCCCATGATATTTAGTTAGATGATGTTGGCCAGATGGGCCTGATTGTGGGCCAGGAGGAGGGGGAGGAAGAGAGAGAAAAATGCCTTTGGGGATGGTTATCTCTTTTGTCTGCCAGTGATAAGTTTGCCTGACTGGCTTGCTGCTGAACAACATTAGACGTCAATACTGTGATAAGGGATCTTTATTAAATCAATTTGTTTATAATTGATCACAAAATAGTGCCTAGTCTTTTTAGAGGTCCCCTGAGACTATGAGGACCCATGACATGTTGATAACTACCTTCCTTCTCTTCCTTGTTAGCCAGCACATACATCTGTCCAGTGAATACCCGAGAAGGTAAGGACAGAAGAGGCCCGCCTCAGAACATACCCAAGAAGGTAAGGATAGAAGAGGCCCGTCCTCAGAAGGTACCCGAGAAGGTAAGGGTGGAAGAGGCCCGCCTCAGAACATACCCGAGAAGGTAAGGACAGAAGAGGCCCGCCTCAGAACATACCCGAGAAGGTAAGGACAGAAGAGGCTCGTCCTCAGAACATACCCGAGAGGGTAAGGACAGAAGAGGCCCGCCTCAGAACATACCCGAGAAGGTAAGGACGGAAGAGGCCCGCCTCAGAACATACCTGAGAAGGTAAGGACGGAAGAGGCCCGCCTCAGAACATACCCG